>PVIU01009619.1:0-75100 GCA_004026605.1 Ondatra zibethicus | reverse complement strand
TGGGAGCGCACCAATCCACCTGGACTGGGACTGAATGAGCATATGATCAAACCAGACTCTCTGAATGTGGCGGCGAAAGTTGGCAGATGGAGAACCCATCAACAATGACACCAGGACCTATCTCTTCTGCATGTATTATCTTTTTGAGAACCGAGTCTTTTTGAATGCACTCCTTCCTAGGCCAGGAGGGACGGGGGTGCGCCTTGGACTTCCAACAGGGCAGGGCACCATGCCCTCTTTCAAGGAAGAAGGGGGAGGAAGGAGGGGTGGGGGGTAGTGGGAGGGGACCGGGAGAAGGGGAAGAAAGGAAAAAAAATTTTTTTTATCTTTAATTATGTTCTTGAATGGAAAAAATAAAACAAAACAATGTATGGGAAAAAAAGTAAAAAAAAAAAGTAAAAAAAAAATACATGCATACAACCAACACATACAACAACCCTGCATATTTTATTTATATATTTATTTGTATATATGTGTGAGTGTGTGTATTTGTGTGTATGAATGATGATAATAATTGAAGAAAAAATGTTCTTGAGAGAGAGAGTGTGTGTGTTTGGGAACATGGGGATTGGAGAAAGAAGAAGGAGGATACATACAATGACATTTTAAATAAAATTTTAAAAAGAAAACATATTTCATGGTAAGCACTTAATGAAACAGCTAATAAATTTCACTTTCTATATTGCCTTGTGTATACTAAGTACATGAATTTTGCAGAGTATTTTGCCTCTATTCTCAGTATTTCTATAAGATCAGGCAAAGTTTTAACATTCCTATTTGGAAAACAGTAAAATTGGGGCTCAGAGAAATTAATGACTTACTAAACCAAAGGTCGTAAAAGATTTAAGCCTTTCTTTGACCACTGGTTTGCATCTTATGTTTAGCAGTTTTATTCATATATATGACAGAGTGAGGTGGGATAGAGCATGGTGGAGACAGTAGAAGAAGGAAAATATTGAGAAACAGCCAGAATTGCATTTAAGGTTTAATTTTTTTTATTGTGGACCACCTAGTTCCTTCAAAGGTTATGCCCTGGCTGCTATGACACAAGGAGGAACAACAGAGAAGGGCATAAAAACAGGATAAAAATCAGTTGGGACAGATGACATAAAAACAGCCCATGCCTCACCCTCCTTATCAGTCATCAAGTCCAACTGAAAGTGCTGAAAGAGATGAATCAGCTTCCTGGGGAGAAAGGGGTGGCTTTTGCAGAATTATTAAGAACAGCTGGCAAAAGTCTTTCCGATTGGCCAGCATAAGTTCTTAGGGTAAATCTTTGAGTTCAATGTTTTGTAGTTAATTCGTGGTTGTCACAGTGACATAAACATAACAATAACTACTTTTTCCTCACTCAGATCACTCATCATAATCCCAGCTCCAGGAAAAAATTACATTTCACCTTAGCCTTTTTTATATTTCTTTTCACTTTTTCCTGGTTTTGTTTTTAGGATTCTATCGTAATTATCTTCCCTCCCTGCTTCCAGTAAAGTTATCTGACAGTCAAAACAAAGAAGCAGCCTCACTATTTCTTTCTGAATCATATTTCTGCTTAACTCTCCACACACTACTCTCCCAGAAGCTGCCACACACGCGTACACACACACGCACACACACACAAACACACACACACACACACAAACACACACACACACACACGGAGTCCTATTGCTGTCTCCCTAGATAGGCTGAAGTGGAATAATCATATTTCACTAGAGGCACGGTTTGCAAACTTACACTGTTCATAGTGGCTTAGAAAGAAGATAAATATCGGGAAGCAATAATACCTACCACATACCATGGAATGCACATTTTAAATAGTACTTCTTATAACAAGCCTTGCTTAAAAGATTTTATTAATCTTCCTCTGATGAATCAGCCAACTGAGGCTTGAAAATGGCAAGAGATATAAACTAGAAAACAATGCCAAGTATATCTGGCTCTAAAGCCACATGCTCTCTGCAGTGTATCCCATCATTATGAAAGAAACAAAATGTCAACAGGATAGGATGAATGCTAAACCAATATCTGTCTTATTTAATTCTCACAGCACATCTGCCCACTAGTTGTTAACTGTCTTCTAGAGATGAAGAACACTATGTTCATTTTGCAATGTATAAAGTAAGTTTATAGCAGTGGATTATTATGTAATTAAAGCAATATTATGTAAAAACTCCTAGAACCACATTTTGCACTAGTCAGAAACTGTAGTATTAGTTCCCTCTCTGATTTCAGTGAAAGAATTTAGCAGTGAGTTTGAACAATTCCTGATGTGTATTTAACTGGTTCTTAATATGCTTAATATCACGCTCAGTTTCAAAATGACCCAGTCTTGGATCCCTATTTAGAAAACTGTATTCAGAAGAAGTGAATTCAGCTTGAGGCATGTATTCCTGTGGCTCATAAGCTAAAAATGGTTTAAGGATATTTAATGGGTTGTAAGAAAGAAAAGAAGAGCATGAACAGGAAGTTTAAAAACAACACTATGTGGCCCACAGGCCTAAAATGCTCCCTAATCCTTTTAAAAAGTTTGCCAAAGTCTGCCCTGTTCCCTAGTATAGTGGTAAGATCACAACTAGTAATTAGGCTGTGATAGTTGTTTCCCTTTCAGCCATATCTTACTTCTTCCTATTTCTCTTATTGCTAGGTTCTCTTCACACTGTATGAATACATAATCCAAGACTGGCTACACATGATACGGCTTTTTTTTTCTGACAATGATGATTGTTCTAGCTCAAACAAAGCCTATTTGGGTCTTTATCTGATATATGTTAAGTCTAGAGGGAAAGTTATTTGTTTTTACTGAAATCATTAAACCAAGGTTCTTAGCAGCAGTGTTTCCTAATGGAGACAAGTACTGTCTGAAATAAGAAACAAGGGAGAAACTTGACTTCAGAAATGAAGATGAGAGATAAAGTGAAAACAGAATCATAGCATTTTATAGTCCCTTGTTCTGATATTGAAGTGCTTGTTCTTGTGGTTTTTACTTCAATTTCATGACTCACCTTAAGACTTCTTCCAAGGATATCTCGCACTTTCTTCTTAAAGAAAGCCCTTGAATATTTTTGCTTATTTCATTTTTACCCAATCTAGATGGTTGATTTCATTAGCACAGCAAACAAAACAAGAAAATCTGCCCAGTAAAGCACTGGTTAGAAATTTGTTATAACCACTATCATACAAACATCCCACTTCCTTCCTGACTGTGTGAAGTTTAGAAATGTACTGTATGCCATTAATGTCTGTTTCAACATCTTAAATTTAGGATGATAATACCTATGTAATCAAGCTTTATGAAAAGTACACAAGTAAGCTAAATGTATAAAATAGTCACGATAAAGGTGGCAATATGTGCTCCCAAATGTATGAGTTCTTTTCTCCAATGGCAAGGTCTAACAGACCGGCTGATTTCCAGACAAGGGAAATGATCATGACTCATAGCTGCCCAGCTGTTTCTTGGTGACTCTTGACTGTAATAAACCTGTCAGATCTCTACTCTATAAATCAAATCTTGAACTCAGCAGCTAGCATGACAGGTGTAGTTTAGTAGCGTAGGCTGAAGAATCACCGAAACTTCTGATACATCTTGAGTCAAGACAATTTCCTCTTGCCACATGCTATCTAGCTTCATAAATTGTATGCTTTGTAACCCTCTTGATTTTCCAGTCATCTAAATAAGCTTATTCATTTTAAAGCAAGTCACATAATTGTGATTAAAATGTATTCTGGACTCTCTGAGTCGGTAACTAAGCAAGAATTCATGCATCCTTTTAGGAAGAGTACTTTTATTATTTTAAGAGACAGATTTGGGACTGGGGATATGGCTCATTTGGTGAAATTCTTGCCATGCAGTCATGGAGACCTGGGGGAAACCTGGTTTAGGATCCTCAGCTCTCATTTAAAGAGCTGGACATAGTGATGCATTTTTTTTATCATCAAAACACTATAGAGATGAAGACAGGAAGGTTCGTGGGAATTGCTAGTCAGCTTGTCTTTCAGAATCAATGAACTCCAAATTCAGTGGGAGAACCTATTTCAAATAATCACAGGATACTTGACTTTGACATATATTCTACACACACAATACAGAGACAACTTCATTAGTTTTAAGAGAAAATTGCTACAGACAGGGTAAGAAGTAAGCTTTAGATTTCACATTTGGACCAAGATAGGTAATACACATCAGAAAAAAACCCAAAATCTTCCAATTATACACATCAGAAAAGGACTTGCTTAAAATGGAGCCATGTCTCAGAGGAGCAAATGCTGTCAAGTAACAAGAAACTTTGAGTGTGTGTGTGGGGGGGTTCATAGCTAGACGTGTCAGCTTAATTTGGAAGATGATCTGGATGTCCAACCAGTAGAGAAGCCACAGATAACTCATGGATAAGACACTTCAACTCAAATAGTATCAGTATCCTAGCCTCCATTTTCCTGAGAAAATCAGACAGTAACATGGAGGACAAGTATAAGTAAGGATGGTTTCGTCCTTATTGTCTGTTCTCTTCTTGTCCTAAGACCAAAGTATTTAGGTCATGAAAAACATACAGCTCTGTAACTCTATGCCTCCAAACACACAAATATACATATGTGAATACAAATCTAAAGTTCCAGAAAGGAAGTCAGAAAGGAATATTTTATGTAATTTTTAAAATTCTGCTTCTTCAAGCTACAAACCTTGACTGTGACACTAAAGAATAAGTTTTGAAAGTGATATGGTATTAAGATTTCAGAATGGTTCAACTTTAAAAAATAGTTATGGAATCCAATGAAAATATCTGTTAGAATCTAGCACTCAGCAAAAAGAAAAAAGGAAAGAAAGAAAAGAAAGGAAAAAATAATTAATCCTAGCACAATAAGCTATCAATGGAATTAAAATATTTCACACTGAGTTACACTGTTCGGCAAATCTGTTGCACATCCAGTTTCTTTGAATTCTCCAAGTGATTCCTATCTAGCTCAGTATAAATTAAAACTTTACTAGCTAAGGAAAAGCCCAGGCTGATCTCTCAACTCTGTATCCACAATGTCATAATCACACTGACTTTTCTTGGCTTACTGAACTCACATGAATTATTCCCATGTTTGTGACTTTATTTCATTTATCTATAGCTTTCTTAACTAGATCTCATGGAACTAGCTGCTTTAAAATACCAGCTTATATGCCACCACCTGTGTAGTGGTTTGAGTAAGAATGACCCCCATAAGCTCATGTATTTGAATATTTATGGGGTGACTTTGGGAGGTGTGGCCTTGTTGAAGTGGGTATGGCCTTATTGGGGTAGGTGTGGCCTTGTTGGAGGAAGTTTGTCACTGGGATTAGGCTTTGGGGTTTCAAGTGCTCAAGCCAGGCCCAGTGATTTTCTTTCCTGCTGCCTGCTGATCCAGATGTAGTAGTCTCAGCTACCACTCCAGCACCATGTCTGCCAGCATATCACCATGCTTCTGAGTGTGATGATAATGGATTGAATCTCTGAATGTAAGCTAGCCCCAGTTAATGCTTTATTTTATAAGAGTTGCAGTAGCAATGATATCTCTTCACAGCAATAGAACATTGACGAAAGCAACCTGGGAGCCATACTTTCTATTTGAAATGACCCTCTCAAGACTAAAGGTGTCATCCATTTAGCACCGTATTTGCCTATAGGAATCATTTGTAGAATTTAAAGAAATTGAACAGGTTTCTCTAAGATGAATTGGCCCTCTCTTTACATTCATGTATGGAATTTTCTTTATGATAGTTATTTGCTCACCGGTGTTCCCTCACTAATACATTAATGAGAATAATGAGAATTAATACCATGAGAATAAGTATCTTGAAGTTTTCTTTTAAAACATTAAAATATATTTTTTGTATAAGATGATGGATTTCATAACTAAATTTTGATTCAAGTATATTATTTAGCATATCCATATCTACTGCCATCTCCTGTTCTCCCCCTTCTCTAACATACCAATTATTTTTTTAAACATTTTCTGTCTACTTTTATCACACACACACACACACACACACAAACACACACACACACACACACACAGAGAGAGAGAGAGAAAACACACCTCTAGGATGCCACTGTGAAAGCAAAAATCGGTAAAATTTGGGAGTATACTCATTTTGCCCATTGTGCAAGGTTTTAGGGAAGAAGCACTATGGCAGTGTATCTTGATTCACACAAATTTCAAAGAATGTGAACGAGAGCCATTAGTCCTAGGGAGGTGGATTCTCTAATAGTGCAATCCCTAATGGAATTAAAGAAGCAGAATATTCCAAGATTCCCAAGCCATAACCTGAAATATTATTTTTGGAAACTTTCAGGAAAAATAATCCAACCAGTGAGATCTGTAGTATGTGATGCTCTTGAAAACCTAAGGAATGCTTCCAGTAGTCTTGGGGCCTAGTCTATACCAGAAGGCAGAAAACACGAAGGTTATTCTCATTTCTCAAGATTTAATGGTAGTTTTTGGTTACATTTTGTACTTCTTTGGGGATCTTTATTCCTTTTTACTGTGTTCCCAAGGTTCTATTATTCAGACATAAAGGTTTGTGCTTTGAGTGTCTCCTGTGAGTCCATGCAAACCAATGTGTTTACAAATGAATGAGGCCCTAATGATCCCAGAAATTAACTCTTAGACCTGATAAACACTTTCAGCAAAGTATCAGGGTGCAAAATTAGTATCCATAAATCAGAAGCCTTGCTCTATATTGGCAGCAAACTCAAAGAAAAACATATCAAGAAAACAATTCTGTTTCCTAAAACCAAAAAATAACTACCTAAAAAGATATCTAACTAAGTAAATGAAAGACCTCGACAGTGAAAACCTTAAGACACTGAAGAAAGAAATTGAGAAATACACTCAAAGATAGAAATTCATTCCATGCTTACTGATTGGAGGAATGACTATGTGAAAATGCACATCCAAAACAGGCTCCAGACTGAATGAGATTCAACAAAAATTTTAGTGCAATTCTTCACAGACATGAAACCAAACTGTAATGATCTGTCCTGTGTCTTTAAGAGACAAGCCATGCCCACTCCCTCCCATGTCCGCTGAGGCAGGCAGATCTTCCTTTGTGCTTGTAGCCTGAGTCTCTTCCTTTTCCTTCTCTGCCCCCAAAGAGGCAGCTTCTGCTTCATTCCATTCTCCCCACCTCTCCCCTTTTGCCCTTTCTGTTTATCTCTCCCCCTCTGCTCTTCTCTCCTTCTCCCTTCCCTTCCATAACCCACTAAATATCCCACCTTACTCTGCATGGTGTGCCTATCCATGTCTCTGTCTCTCACCTGCCACCACATGTCTTCCTGCCTGGGACCAGTCGCCTTCAGAGACCTGCGGTGTTGTCTCATGGCATGTCCTTCTGCCTGTTCTCTTCATGGGACTGGCTGCCCCATCGAGGTCTCTCACCCACCATGCAGCTCCCTGCCTGGGACTCGTGGCACGCTGCAGCCACTCGGGGAACTGCACCATCCCTGCCTGAAACTGGCTGCTCTCAGACCTGCTGTTCCCTACCTGCTGCCACATGGCCCACTGCCACCCCTTAACGACCTGTACCAGTCCCTGCCTAGGACTGGCTGCTCTCGGGACCTGCTGCCCACTGCCACTGCTCAGGGACCTGCAGCATTTCTACTGCCACAGCTGCCGAGGATCCTGCAGTATTTTTAATTAATCCATTACACAAAAAACCTCAAAATTTGTATGGCAGCACAAAAAATAAGGATAACCAGAGTAATCCTGGACATTTTGATGTAATATTTTGACAGGTGTCACCATACTTGATTTAAAAATTATAGTACAAAGAGTCATAGTATTATAAACAGCATGATACTAGCACATAAACAGAACTTAAGATACGTGTGTGTGTGTGTGTGTGTGTGTGGTGTCAATGAAGTTATGTCACTTGGGATACCACCCCAAAAGCAACAGACATGCTAACAAAACTGCAGCACCAATCATGAGGAACTTCATTTTAAATTCTTAAACAGAGGAGTCCAAAAGTCTCCCAAAACATTATAAGCTCTTGTCTGAGTTTGTCTCCCAGAAATTAAAGTTGTGGCCATATTGCTAAAGATGCCTTGCAACTAGGATGCAGAATTCAGGAAATAAATGAATAAAAGAAAAATAAGTCCTAACAGAAAGCCTTCTACCTGAGGACTAATTTTCATATTACTTGAAGTTGCTGTTCAAGCTTCTAACAAAGGAATTGACCAATGGTCCTTTTTAGTTTTGATGCTTATGAACCATAACAATGATCTATATGACAAAACATCCCTAAAGTTACAATATTGCATGGTGGTAATCAACAGCTGTTTAATTGGACTTAAGTACTGCTGAACAGGAGGGCAATCATGTTTTGTACTGTGGTTAGCAAGGTTGTGGATAATTGAGGAGAGTACACTACTGCCACTTTTCGAGTACAGTTTCTAATTATATTCTAAATTGTCATTCTTATACCCATAGGTAAATGTTAACTCTCAACCCTCATTACAGAAGCGTCTTTTTGCAGCAGTTAAAAACAAATACAGAAAACTGTGACTGTTTAAAATAGACAGAACAACTAACCATAGGGTTCCCAGCCCTTGTTGATGCATCTATAACACAACCTCTATAAGTGTGACTCAGGGAAAATTTCAGAATAGGGGTTGGAAACTCTGTAAGAGCCAAAGTACCAGGATCTGATGTAAGACAACGTGTTATAATATGATAAGGAACCTGCACTCGTGGAATCTCAACAGTAAGGTCACTTAAAGAAAACCCAAACCATGACAATTCCAGTTAACATGAAAATGTGGATGGGAAAAATTTCACAGGACACCACCCCTAGATGAAGAGCTACAGTCAATTAATGACTATTGAGAGGAGAATTAGTTTTCCCAAAGGGTGAACCCCTTAAATGGTTATCCAATACCAAGTAGTTGGGCCTAAAAATTGACATGCAAGCAGCATTAAACAGACTCAGTAGGGTGCACTTATATATGTATAATAATACTTTTGAAAAGAGTCCATGAATTTGACAGGCAGTGGGTGGGGGTATAGGAAGCATTAGAGGAAAAAGTTGATGGAAATGTATTGTAATTAAATAAAAGTATTGGTGTTGTTTGCTGTGAAGGAAATGAAGACTAATATTACTTCATCAATTCATTTACAACAACCAGAATGACCAAGATCAGGAATTCAAATGACAATAAAATCTAGTATGGGTGTGGGTAAAGGTGAGCTATTACACTGTTGATGAGAACAGAAAGCAGGCTGGATGTTTCCCAAAAGTAGATGTAGAAATACCCTATGACTAAGCTATCTTATTCCTGGGTTTATAAAGTCCCCAAAGACTTTATGTCTTATTTTAGAGAAACTTAGACATCCATCTTAATTGAGACTCAGTTCACAATAATAAGGAAATATAGTGAACCAAAATGTTCACCAACTGATGGATGGATGAGAAAAATGTGATGCATATGCATAATGGTCTACCACACTACGGTACATAGTAGGTGAATTTATGAAAATTTCAGGTTAATGAATGAAATTGGTAAAAAAAAATTATAAGGAGTGAGGTCATCCAAACCAAGAAAGACATTTTGGATGTTCTTTCCTACATTTTGTATACTACCTTCCAATCATTTGCTTTGTATGTTTAACCTAGAATATATGTAGAAGCCAGGATACTAGAAACAAGTTGTTGGAGAATGGATGCTATAAAGGAAGTAATAAATGGAAAGAAAGGTAAAATGAAAGTAGAAAAGGAATTTACTTAGGACAGAAATGTTTAAGCATGGAGAGGGCAAAAAATTGGAAATGAGGTATTGAACAAAGGCTTAAATTTTTTAAAGCTGTGTTGAAACCTGTAATCTCCCAGCCCCAGAAAAACAGTTCAATTAGAGAGGTAGTGGAACAGTGGTGAGAATAAAAAGAGGAAATACTCAGGGTTAAAGGTGTAAGTGTGTATAGGATTACAAAAAAGAAAAGGGAAAGGGAGGGTGTGGTGTTTTGAAAGAAAATGGTCCCCAAAGGGAGTGGCACTCTTAGGAGGTGTGGCATTGTTAGAGTAGGTGTGGTCTTTTTGGTAGAAGTGTATCACTGTGGTGGAGGACTCTGAGGTCTCATATATGCTTAAGTCATGCCCAGTGAGACAGACTACTTCTTGCCTGTAAGTCAAGATGTAAGAATTCTCAGCACCTTCTTCTCTGTGTCTGCCTACGTGCCATGCTCCCCTTTGTGATGATAATAGACAGAACCTCTGAAATTGTAAAATGCCACCTCAATTAAATGGTTTCCTTATAATAGTTGCCATGGTAATGGTGTCTCTTCACAGAACAAGAAACCCCAAAGAAGACAGAAGTTGGTACCAGTGACTTGGGTATTGCTGTAATACACCTGACCATGCTTTTGTTTGAAGGATTATGGACCTTGGGATTGTGGATGAGAAAAGCAGTACTGCTTAATGGGCCATCCTAGTAGGAACGGGAAAGACAGGACAATGGTGCTAAGTGTGAATTGAACTGTGATGTACTGACTCAAGAGGTTTCAAGAAGAAGAATTTAGTATGTTGCCTCGAGATTGTTCTTCAGATATTTTGGTGAAGAATATGGCTGCCTTTTGCCCTTGTCAGAAGACACTGCCTGAAGCTAAAGTGGAGAGATTTGGATTAATTTGATTGGTAAAGGAAATCTCTAAAAAGCCTAGTATAGGCTCTGTCATGTGGTTATTAGTGTTAAGTCTAATGAAGATTGATAATGAAAAGGAGCAAGCTGAACAGGGAAGCTACAAAATGTAAAATTTGAGAAGAAAAGGGGCACCAGGAAGTAGAATAGAGATAAAGCCTGTGTTCAAGGAGATAAACAGATTAAGAAATGGAACAAAGGGAATGGTGACCTCAGGGCAAAATCCCACCCAGTTACATTTCCAACTTGTCAAAAGAAATTAAAGAAAAAGTGTAGAGCTGGGTGCGGTGGTGCAGGCCTTTAATCCCAATGCTGGGAAGGAAGCAGCTGGTGGATCACTGGGTTTGAGGCCAGCCTGGTCTATAGAGAAAATTCTAGAACAGCCTACATTAGGTAGTAAAGGAAATCATTGAAAATATTGGTGAATATGTGATTGAACAAGTAAGCAGCAGAATTTGGCAGCTTTGGCCACATGATTCTAGAGTTAAGGATACAAGAAAGGGGTTATGGAATCTCCCCCCATGACTAAGAAAAGCTGTTGAGGCCAGACACATGTCCCTAAATAGAGGCCTAGAGAGGCCATTGTGTGCATTGTGAGCCTGGATTGCCTTGGAGGCCACAAGATGTTGGAAATGACAGAGTCATTGGATACTTGTCAAGGAAAGCTGCTAACAGGGATTAGAAACATCTCAAGAATATAGAGAGAGATGTGTTGCAATCAAAAAAGCTGAAAGGAGGTAGAGATCTGAAGAGCGCTTGACATCAGACATAGAGATGCAGAGTTTGGTGTTTGCACAGCTGGCTTTTGGTCTTACTTTGGTCCAGTATTTCTTCACTGTTAGGAAAAAAATCCTAAGAGGGGTGGCTCTGCCAGTGCAAAGAAATCCAATTAGGTCACATCAAACCAAATTAAAATGCCTATCATTTTATTAAATATGGTGCTCTCAGGTGGCCAGGAGCATGGCAAAGAGACAGGAAAGTGGGAAGCAGCACATGCAAACCTGGAACCACATGTTTCTCTTCTGGGAACCAACTTAAATACCCTGTGGGAGTGGTCCTGGCCCAGGGAGGGGTCAGGACCTGGCATGCTAGGATTTGGAGTCCAGACTGATGTAACTTCCAGGCCAAGGGGCTGGGATGAATGCCAGGGACTGGGACTACGCTCCAGACTTAACATTCACTATGCTCCTTTCCCTGCATTTTGGAAGATTAATGCATATTCTTACGCCATTATATTTTGGAAGTGTGTGATCTGCTTTTTGAGTTTGATGTTACTGGGGATTCCATGCAAGAGATTGCATGACTCCCAGAAGGGACTTGGAACTTTAGACTTTGAAACAAATTTGAGACTGTTTTAGACTATGGGGACTTTTGAAGTTGGACTGAATACATTCTTGCATTGTGATATGGCTATAAGCCTTGGAGATCCAGGTACTGGAAGGTGGTGGATTGAAAGAAAATGTCCCCCAAAGGGAGTGCACTATTAAGAAGTATGACCTTGTTGGAGTAGTAGGTGTGGTCTTATTGGACGAAGTGTGTCACTATGGAGACAGGCTTTGAAGTCTCATATATGCCCAAGCCATGCCCAGTGAGACAGACCACTACCTGCTGGCTACAAGTCAAAATATAGGAATTCTCAGCAACTTCTCTGGCACCATGTCTGCCTGCATGCCACCATACTCCCAGCTGCCATGCTCCCCACTATGATAATAGACTGAACCTGTGAAATTGTAAACCACCATCTCAATTAAATATTTTCCTTATAAGAGTTGCCATGGTCATGATGTCTGTTGTAATTTAAAAAAAAATGGCATGAGAGAGAAAGATGCCATACGACAGGGCTCACATGGAGGGTTTTTTGTTGGGGAAAAGAGAATGGGAAAAGGGGGAAGGAAGAGAAAGACTGGCCTTTGGTGACAGAATTGGCAGAAGAGAGAAGAGAAAACAAGAGAGAGAAAAACAGACAGAAAAACAGAGAAAGAGAGAAAGAGATGGAGGTGGGCAGGGCCCTTTTAATAGGGAACAGAGTGAATGTGAACAGGAGGTGCTCTTAGTGGCTACCGCTAGGACATATCCTGTCAGAACCCCAAGGGCAGACCAGTACAGATGCCTGAATGCTAACAGTGTCTCTACACAGAATAGAAACCCTAACTAAAACAGAGGGTGAGCCCATGCTAATGGTACATAAAGATGTCTTGCCTAAACCAATTAAACTTGTGTGTGTGTGTGTGTGTGTGTGTGTGTGTGTGTGTGTGTGTATTGTTGGTTTGAATGATAAATTTCCCAGTATTATCACATATTTTGATATTTATTTCTATTTGGTGGAAGTGTTTGGGAAGGATTCTTAGGTGTGGCCTTGCTGAAGGGTATTTATCACTTGGGGCAGGCTTTGAGGTTTCAAAAGCCCAGGCCAATCAGAGTTAGCTTTCTCTCTGCCTGTTGGTTGTGTCTCATAGTATAAGTTCTCAGCTACTACTCTAAAGTCATGCCTGCGTGCCTGCCTCCTACCATGCTCACCACCATGATGGTAATGTGCTTTAACCTTCTGAAACTGAATTAGTTGTCTTGGTCATGGTGTCTTATTACAGCAATGGAAAGTAACTAAGGCATATATATCTAAGAAGGCAGTGAAGGCTGAATTATCCTGCAAGGGTAGACAATGCTGACCCTGGAATATATGGATTAGTTAACAAAAATCTCAGTGCCAGCCATGGGATATCTCCTTGTCAGTTAATGTTCAGGGATGTCCTAGACGCACCCAAAACAATACAGGTTATTGTTATTATTCTTAATTTCCCATCATAATCAGATAGTGAGACCCTATTTGTGAATACACTACTGATTTTGGATGCAGGGCTTGAAGAAATAAACCTCCAACTGACTAGGAAAATCCCTAGTGGCTACCTTACATAAAACCACAAGGTGTTAATCTATACTGCTGGGGGAAGACACCCTGGCTTCTCCACACTATAACACTGACCTGTTGGCAAGATGGGCCCATTTGTGTGTAGTAATGCTATACTGATAATGGGATAACTAACCACTTTCTGTTTGTATATTGAGCCAGATCCAAGTGAAAAATTTTATGCCTGATATTGTAAATAGGGTCAAAACTCCATGATTGAGAAGACCATTAGCCCTAGGGGGAAGCACATAGACTATGGATTTTCTAAGTGTCTTACGTTGTCAAATTGCATTCTAAACAATATGTTTGCACAATAGATTTGTGCTGCCCTCAACTGCAGAAAAAGAATCTTCTTTGTTAGGTAAGTAATTGTAAAAATACCAAATATAAATAACTGAGTGTTCTGTTTCCAACCATCCAAGGCTCAGGGAACTTTTCAGAAGAAGGAGAAAAAAGCATTATAGAGGGAATTTGGAGGAGACTTGTAAAATGCTAACTTCTGAACAGGACATATTTGTAGCATGTAGCAAACAACTCATAGATGCTCTGATTACTTGCACAAGATCAAGCCACTGAAAATCTCATTATGGATGAGTAATGCCTAATTCCACACTTCTATCAAAAGAACTATAAGGAGTTGATGATTGCTGAGGGAGGAAGTTCCACTCTCCTTTGTAGATGTCACACAAGAGTGGATTGCTCATCAATCATTTCATATAGATGTATAATTATCTTCTCTAATTTAAAGATAAATGTTCAACAGCCATTTATTCCCAGCATTTTGGCCAGTTATAATCCTCCACAGTAACCATTGCTAAGTGTATAAAAGAGGTTTATGAGATTGAAATGGACAGAAGCAATAATACATGGACATAAATATTAAGAAGGCAATTTGACAGGTACACCATGCTCATCAATAACACAAAAGAAGATGCTTCCCCATTGAGGCCTATGACCGTTCCAGGCAAAGGATATTCTTATCCTGACTTAAAATATTAGACACATATCTCTTCATGCTGTGCTCTTTTGTAAAAGCTGGTGCTCACTTTAATCTTCCTCCATAAACATATTCAGGGTATTTTTCCCCACAACATATTACCTGAACTTAGGATAAGTATAATGTAGATAAAAGAAATCTTCCTTTTTAACATTTCCAAGGAGTTTTAATTTTGTGGTATACTATAATTCCTCACATGGACACCTTAGTTTTGTAAAGGTATTTTTATGTATGGATAGTTTATAAAATTGATGTTTCTACAAGAGGACAAGTACTGAAATGTCCTATTCCATTATGTTGCTGAAGTTGTTCCCACTTAGTATATTACTTGTTCATTCTTTCCAGTTTTATACCTTCTAAATTTTTACTTTAAGTTTCTGTGTTAGTATGTATATGCACCATTTACATGTATAGTACCAGAGAAGGCCAGAAGTGGACATAGGATGCTCTGAAACTAGAGTTGCATGTGGTTATGAGCTGCCCAATGTAGGTTCTGGGAACCAAATCAGTGTCTTCTGCACGATGCGAAAGCACTCTTAACCACATTGCCATCTATCCTGTTCCCTGTTTTCATTTTTAAAATGGAACCAATATTTGAAGTGATGTAAAAGACAGCATCTGTCTTTCTTGCTGTTGATGTTGCAGTAATAAAATATTTTGACCAAAAGCAACTTATAGGAGAAAAATTTGACTTAGGGTTCTAGTAGGTTATCATTCATTATGATGAGGAAGACATAGTGTCACAAGGAGGATGCTAAGAATTCACACCTCAACAGCACACAAGAAGCAAACAGCTAACGAGAATTTAGATGAGGCTGCAGACCTTCAAAATCTTCTTTGAAAAATTTACTTTATCCAGCAAAAGGGTTCATAATGTTTCCAAACAGCACCATCAACTAAGAACAAAGTAGTCAAATATATTAGCCTATTGTGGGGTCATTATTTTTTAAACTACAGAAAAGAGTTAGTGAGATAACTTTTAAAAATTGCCTAGAACCAGTGTCTATATATAGTAAAAAGTCTCATAGATAGCAATTCTGTCCTTTGCAACTAGTAAACTAACATAACTATAATAAAGCATCTTTTCCATCATATTAAAGTCGAATGACAGAGGTGGGCTATTTGCTTCCAAGTTACTTTAAAGTTATTAATACGCATATGTGCAACAATATCTTTCTGGCCTTAAGCTTGCTAGTGTAGTCTGTAGAAGAAAACATTAATTTGGCTACTTGCCTCAGTCACAATTGTATTATTTCAGTCAGTGTTTGAGTAATGAAAGACCAAATAAAACCAGGAAGTGTTGACAAGGAAGTAGATTAATAAGCGACGTTCTCAGTGAGGATGTGGAGAGCATGGTTGGTGGGCTATGAGGAACTTGGCAGTTAGGATGTCTACACAAGATTTATTGTTCGGTTATGCTCGGTTTATTCATACAAGCATTCCTTACAATACTATGCTATAATAAAGTTACAATAACCTTATGCAAACGGTATCTCTCTAAGCAGGGACTTGGTCAGGCAGAAAATTGCTGCAGGAATCCTTCCCTATTAGAATGCTTCTTGCAGGCCTAACCCATTTCTTTGTGAAGCTCTTCACCTGTGGTAGGCCCAGAGGATGTCCCAGTTGGAAGTCCCAAAAGGTCCGTGAGAGTTAAGACACTGTTAGCACTGGCAGGCATGCATATGTGAACTCAACAACAGTGCCAAAAACTCAATAGTCACCAAAGCCAGAGCCACACAGAGATATTCTCAAAGTCTACTTGTGCATGGATATCAGTGTAGAGGCTTGAAATGCAATCTCAGGGCAGTTTTATACTAGAATTGCCTCCAAATTTCCAAATCTTTGTGTTATTCTAACAGTGTTAGTTTCGTGCTATGGAACTTTCAAACTTTAGGGCTCTTTCACTATTATATCAGTGCCACCTTGAGGCTGTTTAATTAATATATCAAAGCCTGTATTGGGTTTGGCTTATCTAGGGATACCCTGTGGCTGTCTCCTGTCTCCTGGCAATTAATTATTCCAAATCAAACAACATAGTTTTTGTTGCACAAATTGTTTCATTTACATTTCTAACAGAGGATCAGAAAATTACTTGGGTAAGGTGTGCTTTATTCCGTTCTGGGTGGTAAAAAACAAAATCTCTTAATCTGGGTAGGTTATAAGCAACCTACATTTCTCATTTTTCTAACAGTTTGGAGTACAAGATTAAGATGTCGTCAGACTCACCATTTGGCTCATGTCCAATTTCTCTATTGCTGTCCTCTTGTGTTTTCACACGATGGAAGGGGCAAGGAATACTTATGGCCTATATGATTTTTTTATAAGAATAGTTATCATTTTCATGAAGTCTCTGCTCTCACAATCTAATCACTTTCTAATGGATCTCTTACAAATCCCCTGTCATTAGAGTTTAGGCTTTGACATATGAATTTTGGACAGATATAAACTTTTAGACCATAGCAAGGGGAAAAGGTTTAGTAATATAATCACTGGTTTTAGCAGAATCTAGTGGTGATAATTTCAGTTACTGAGGTCCTGTGTTTAGGATTCAGATATGGAGTCTATAAATGCTCCTCTTTAATCTTCCTAAAAATCCTTGTTTTTGTTCTCGTTTTAAGGATCTGGACATTGATGTTCAAAAAGGTTTAAGTTCCTTCTTTTAAATACTGTAACATATAAGCCAGTGAAAGATGATGAACCTCAACTTATATTCCAAAGTCAGTCTATTGTTGAGTTATATATGTATATTTGTTTAAGAAGGACATGTTTGGAATCAGATTCTGGCTTTCATTCTGGTATGAGTTTGTGCTCCTTGCATCCTTGGGCATTTCAGTCTATTTCTCTGATTATGAGTTCCCTACTTTACAAAAGAATGAAAAGAATACATCCTTCAAAGGACTGCCTATAAGGCAGATGAATTCATGTGCATAAAATATTTTGAGAAGACTCACCTTAAAAATATTCATAGAGGCAAGACAAGAGAAAGATTTCTGACATGATCTAAGAGGGAATATTTTGAGAAATCGAAGAAACCAGGAGCAGGAAATTTTTCTCCAACGAAAGAGTGTTTCTGAAAGAAAAGTGACCAACATTGTAAAAAGCTATGAAAAAAGAAAAAAAATTGTTCCCTAATATTTGGCACTAAAGTTGTCCCTTGTGGTCTGAAGAACAACACATGGGATAAGGAGTCTGATTACAATATATTAGGCTGTTGATAGAAATGATTGCATGGAGACAGTAAGTGCAAAGTACTCTGGTCAGAATTTTTAAAAATTTTTTATTAATATATATTAATTATATATTATGATAAGTTTCATTGCTACATTTTCACAAATATATACAATATAATTTGATCATACTTCCATTTCTCCTTATTACCACTCCCTCTACCACTAATCCTCCCTCTTTTCCCAACAAAGTCCACTCCATTTTCATAGTGTGTGTGTGTGTGAGAGAGAGAGAGAGAGAGAGAGAGAAAGTGAGAGAGAGAGAGAAAGAGAAAGAGAGAGAGAGAGATTTTCAGTGAGTTTCATTGATGTTTTTTATTTATAGGAGCATAGGTGAGTGGTTTTTGACAGGTCTATAGGCAACTTACCGGCTACACTGTGGAGAAAATGCCTGTCTCCCGCATTGATCAGTCACACTGTATAAATCCTTAGGTCAAGTGCAGGATCATCTTTTTATTTCATGAAAAAGTGTTGACAGGTCCATTCTTGTGCAGATTTTAAGCAGCTAACCATGCCTGTTGTGAGTTCAAGGGTGCAGTAGCCATGTTATGCTTGAAATACAGTGGTCCACAAACTCCTACCCCTGCTGCCAGTTCTGACATTCTTTTTGACCATTTCTTGATATTTCCTGAGCCTTGTAGGAAGTAATTTAGATGTTCCATTCATGACAGTACATTCAACAATCGCTTATTCTTTAGACTTTAAGTAGTATTGTCTCTTTAGTTGCATTTTGTACTGCAAAATGAAGCTTCTTTGATGAACACTAACAATAGCACTAATCTATACACCTGAACATAGTTATTCAGAAGTGATTTGATTAGCCCATTATGCCTATTTATAAAAAAAGCAATGTCTTCCCCACTAGGACCTATGACCTCTCCATCCATGGGCTCTTGTCTGAATTTATAGTATCTGACTCAATATCTAGTCAGAACCTTAACTAAGAAAGGAGAAGAGATGAAGCTGCTCTTTAAAAAGAAGGCAGTGTAGATCTAGGTTCAAGTTAATTTTACAGTGGGAGGGAAACTCAAACGTGTTTGTGGGTAGAGGGCATGAACACAACAGAGAAGTCAAATAATACAGATACCAGTAAGGACGTGGATGAAGCATGTCCACAGCCAGCAGAAAGAAGAGGCTCATTTCTGCTCTTCTCCTTTTAGAGGGAGGGGCAGAACAGATGAAGAAAGCATGACTATTATAGATTTAAGTAAAGGAAGCAGAGGTATTAAATACCCTCTGCCCTCAGATGTGGTGTGGGAAGTCCTTCTGTATATGTGTTGCTTTTATTGGTTAATGAATAAAGAAGCTGCTTTTGGCCAAGAGCTTAACAGAATATAGCCAGGCTGGAAAAGATATATATAGAGAGTAGGGGGAGTCAGAGAGAATCCATGGAGCTGGCCAGAGGAAAAAGATGTGAGCTGCCAGCAATCCTTGCTAGTAGGCCACAAGCCTTATGGTAAAGTATAAAATATTAGGAATGTGTTCATTTAAGTTGTAAGAGTTATCTAAAAACATGCTTGTGTGGTTGGCCAAACAGTATTGCAATTAATACAGATTTCTGTGTGATTATTTCTAGTCAGTGTGGTCGGGAAATATACTAACAGCCTCCCCCAACAAATTGGTACCAACATGGTTGACTATATCCATAAAAACTGAGAGACTACTTTTTTTTTCAGATGGTCTCTGTTTGCTTGCAGCGAGTAGGACCACTGTGGTTCCTTTAAGAGAGGTCTTTCTGATTTGGTGGTATCAGAAAAAAAAAGTGCACTTTCAAAACCGCAGCTTCCTGGTCCATGCTGCCAACATGAACTCTGGCTCTTTCATGAGGCCAAGCACTTGAATGGGGTTTGTGGGTAGGTTACTTGGTGACAGCATGGGCCAACTGCTTGCCAGAGTTGAGGTAGTGAGCATGGCTCCTACCTGGAAGTCTCAGAGGCAGCGAATGGACCTCCGCTATGTTGGACAGGGCAGAGCCAAAGAACAAAGCAACCTTAGTTCTAGCCATGCCACTTTGCATCTTAAGAAGCAGTCCTGGATAGAAAAGGATTACAGATACACAATAAAGACAAATTCAGATGAAAAAGACCACTAAATGGGTCACAGTGTGTTTAAAAAATATATCTAGGCTTGGGAGAGAGAAGAAAAGGGGTATAGAGAGTTATAAAAAGAAGTAAATGATTTTTAAAAAACTAGAACAAAGTCTTTAAAGAGACAGAGTACTGACAGTCATAGATTAAAGGAGTAAAGAAAAAAAATAATCCATGTAAAGATGGAATAAACACAGAGACTGGATTATGTATATTATTGTATTTTCTTTAATTATTTAACTGTGAAAGAGCTAATTACAAAGAGATATTTCATTGTATTGGCTGCTAAGCTAAACCGACATATATACTTTAAAGGTATTTTGACTTCAAAATTTGGGTAAAGTTAAGTTGCTTTGGAAAAGAGGTTTTCCTTTTGTTTCCACAGAAAAGAGAACCTGTGGATTCCTTCCAGACTAATGTGGTTTGATGGACCAAGACCACCTGAAAAGTCACTGTGAACACCTCTAAAAATTACTTCACCCAACAAAAAGCAGGAAAAAATTTGGAGAGAACTCTGCCTAAATTCCCTAAATGATTGTTTATAAATGTTTGTTTACATTTAAAGGGGGATATGATATACAGATCAATAATTTGCATTTGTATGGATCTTGGATTATTGATATCAATTTAGTTATATATATATATTTCTGCTCTTGATTAAGGTATTATGTTTGTGCAGCTCATTTAAAAATGTAATGTATAATTAAGAAATATATGTTGATGGAGAGTCATCTATAATAGTCAAGTTTGTCGTCATGTTAGGTAGGTATTCCAGATATATAGATACATATTTAAGTTAGATAGGTATTCCTTCAGAATATGGCATTTCAAATATTTTAAGAATTTAGAACTTTTAATGACAGTGAGACACATCTGCTCCTAGCAGCACTAATCTACTTCAAGAGGATGATGGGCATCGAAGATGTTCCTCATGGAGTTTGTTAGTCTTTTGGGCAGTGAACTGCTCTTGCCTGAACTGCTTGACTGGACTTGCAGAACCCACAGTAAAATGACTGCTGAACTTGCCTAAAGGTGAGATGGTCCTTCAGGGTTCCTGCTTCATGGAAAAGTTTCCCGGATACTAAGGACCTGTGGGCTGAAGACTGGATGCCCCAAAGATAGAGAAAAACTTTGGGTGACTATCCAGGCAGTGAGACATCTCTATCTTTGTCAATTCTAGAGTTTTGGAAATTGCTTACAATGTACTCCCTGTTTGCTTAGGTAATATCATATCCTTCTGAGGTCTTTGATGGAGTTGAAGAATAGATAGTTATATTACAGTTTTCCTTAGTTATGATAAAAGATGAAGTAGAAATTTTGTAACTGTAATTCTTGCTTGATACCTGTTTTGTTATATGTAATTTTACTACATTAAAGTTAACACTTTGTTTTTTTTTAAACAGAAAAATGGAAATGGTGTGGGGGTCCTTCTGTATATGTGCTGCTTTTATTGGTTAATGAATAAATAAGCTGCTTTCTGCCAATGGCTTAACAGAATATATCCAGGCTGTAAAAGATATATAAAGAGAGTAGGCAGAGTCAGGGAGAAGCCATGGAGCCACCAGAGAAGAAACTGTCACGCTGCCAGCTGAAACCTTGCAGGTAGGCCATGAGCCTCGTGGTGAAATATTAAATAATAGGAAAGGGTTAATTTAAAATATAAGAGATAGCTAGCAATACCCTTAAGTGATTGGCCAAGCAGTGATTTAATTAATATAGTTACTGAGTAATTATTTCTGGTCTGGCAAGCCGGGAAACAAACAAGCAGTCTCCGACAATATGGATGTTCACAACAAAAAAGGGGGGGTCAAAGTCCATTTTTGAGACAGAAAATTCAGTACTGAGTAGGAAATTTAGGGAAACATTTGAAGTACAGAACAGTTCTCCAGATAAGATAGGATGGTCCATTTTGGAAAAGAAAGAATGGGCTATTTTTAATGTGGCAGTAAATAAATCAGGGATCACTTATTTTTTGAGTCCTGGGTTACTTGCCACTTGTGGCATTATGAAATATTACATATCAATTCTGTCACTCAGTTTTCTCAATTATAAAATGAAATCTTGTGTATAGAACATTTAACATAGGATCTGATGTAAAGAATTGTTGAAGTGATAATAAATTTTTAGCTATCAGTACTATTTATTATGTATTTCCAATGTTTGCTTTTGTTTAGTTGAGGAGGTATTGTGTGTAGTGGTCCCTGTGTGGCCTGGAAAACATGATTTAAAGTTTTTATCCTTGTCCTTCCCACCCAGCCATATGAGAATTATTTTATTAATGACATACTAATAGATATAATAAGATTGGCCAAAACTATGCTCTGGGTGCTAATTTGCAACTAGAAATTAGTGAAATGACATCGTAGGTCCTTGACACACAGGTTCACACTCCACTTAAACAAGTTAGAGTCAGTTGTGAGGATCAATGGGAGAAACTCTGAGATATCCAACATGTGAGTTGTAAGTAGAGAAGAAGAATCCAGGGAAAAGTATAGAGGAAGGAATGAAAGCAAGAGCCATAATTTCTATAATCAAGGTAGAAGTCAGGAAAAAAGGGACTCAGTAATTCTGGATGTTCTAAGGAACTGAAGTAAGTAGAAATAAAGAGACTCTATGTTTGACAGCAAGTAATCCATGAGTGGCCTTAAGGAAAGAAGAATATAGTGAGTTCAGAAATGAAGAGGTAGAGATAGATATAGTGGCTTTTATCTTTAAAGCGTGCTTTAGAGATGCTATGGTTAGAGGATCATATAATCCTGTTCTGCTCAGGCTATGTAACAAGAGACTATTTTTAAAAAACCCAAAACTACAAACAAAAAGAAATAAAGAAGCAAAAATGAACATATAAAACTAATTAGCATGGTAAATCTTTTGCAGAATTGGCTTCAACTAGAAAGAAGAAAAGCAGCACAAGTGTCTGAAGGGAAATGGCTACAAAGACTCATGAAAAGTAATAAGTACCATACAATAGGAATGAATGCTGATAGATCCTTCTGAGACAGAAAGAAGTT
Source organism: Ondatra zibethicus (assembly GCA_004026605.1). Classification (NCBI taxonomy): domain Eukaryota; kingdom Metazoa; phylum Chordata; class Mammalia; order Rodentia; family Cricetidae; genus Ondatra; species Ondatra zibethicus. Next base: position 52,221 of record PVIU01009619.1, on the reverse strand, counting down.
AGTTCTTAAATAAGACAAAAGGATAAACTTAGTTAGGCATTTTAGAGTCTTGAAATAGTCATTTTTGGCAAATGAAAAGAAACATGATTCAGGTTGAGAGAGAACACTAACTAAGCTCAGACTCACTTGAAGTTTGAAAAATCACCCAGAAGACCCTAGTCATTACATGAGACAGCTATGGCCTGAATATTCTAAATATTCTGAATATTGCACATGGTGATTAACAGACCTAAGAAACTGCTTGTGCAATTAGGGGTGATGCTAGTCATACTAGAATCCAAAGAGTTAGCTCTACAGCTCTTGTAGTAAGAGGAGAGCGGCTGCTTGTGTAGCTTAACCCTTGAAATAATTACACAGAAACTATATTCATTTAAAACACTGCCTGGCCCATTAGTTCTAGCCTCTTATTGGCTAACTCTCACATCTTGATTCAACCCATTTCTAATAATCTGTGTTCACCACGAGGTCATGGCTTACCGGGAAAGCTTCTAACCAGTGTCTGTCTCTGGCAGGAGAAACATGCATGGCCTCTGCCACACTTCCCTTCTTCCCAGCATTCTGTTCTGTCTACTCCGCCCACCTAAGGGCTGCCCTATCAAGAGGCCAAGGCAGTCTCTTTATTCAACCAATGAAAGCAACACACAAACAGAAGGACTTCCTATACCAAGCTCTCACCATCCTGTGATTCATCAACTTTTGCTTTCATTTTCACTTATCAGTTTCTACAGATTGGAAAAGCCTTAGTCTAACTGAATAGACAGTATTTTCTATTGTAATAGGTCACTGTGTCTGCATTTTATCCTTGAATTCTATGCTATCCTGGCTTCTTTGAGAACTCACTAAGGCCAGTATTCCTAAGTGGTCTGTGAAATATCTGAAGCCTGGCAATAGAGAGCCCCATATCTCTCTCCGTGACCCAAGAGGAACCTTTCTGCAACCATAGATATGCTTAGAGGACGCTGGACTTGTCTATCCTCCAGTTAAGTATGTCAGGCATGTTCTAGCAACACTTCAACTAGGATTATACTCTGGTCTCATGAAGTAACTTCTGCCCAAGATAAAAGGAGGATTTGGGGGAGCCCCAAGAAGTGAAGTGACCCAACTCAGTTTTCACTGCCATTAGAAAGGAGTAGATGCCACATAGAGGAAAGAGTTGAGAGCCTTACTCTAGCCTAGTGCCACACTGTACCTCAGGTACTTGGAGCTAGTGCTTTGGAAAAGCTAATTTATCCATTTGAATCCAAAATGCAGGGGCAATTATATATATTAGAGTATTCTTGAAAATTCCCTCTGAAAACATTTGAGTGGAGAGCTAGAGGAAGTGATGGATGAAGTTATAATAATGGCTGGGAATAGAACCATGGTGATGGCTGATGGAGAAATTTCTAAGCTGCGAAAGCAAAGTCCAAAGACCAGTCTTTAGCATGTCAGATTTTAGGAGAAATAAGCCAAAAATACTGAAATGGTTGACCATAGTAAGCTATTGTAGTAAGAGGACTTACTACATATAAAACTAATTAGCATGGTAAAGGAGATTCGTAGGAGATGAGATCAAATACATACCTAAGACACAATGGTGGCAGTCAGATGGAGTAGAGTATCTTATAAGCTACTGAAAACCATAATTAATACATTTGGTTTTTACTATTAATAAGACAATCCATAGCATGGCTTGAAAATATTTAGATGTATTAATATTTTAAAGGGTTATTCTGGTCACTACGCTGAGAATTGCCTCTGGTGAGGGTATTACAAAAACAAGGAAAAAACATGGCTACCAGAACAGTTGAAGTAAAGATGCTGAATTGTGGAATTTAGAATGTATTTTAGAGACAGAAAGTGCTAGTGAATTATATATGACATTTAAAAAAGTAGACAGGGATTATTTCATTATTTTTGGTCCCATAGGTTAAATATAGATCCCATAGGATAAACATTTGTCCCATAGCATAAATATATTAATCTAATCAATTATAATGTATGAAAGAATCCCTACCAATTTCTCAGTGAAGATTAACATTATTCTATTATTGGCCAAGTTACGGACAGAGGCAGACTTGCTTAATGACATTTTCCAAGTAATACAACAATAACTTGTGCACTCTGAAGTTTTTCCGCAACTTTTCTTTCAGGTGACTTGCAGACATGATAGTGGAGTACTAGGATTCACTTCGACTGCAAAATGTAATTGTTAGGGGGCAAAACAACACAATTTATAAGATTACAGATTGCTTTAGTTTGCATCTGACATATCTAGCAAGTGTCTATTTGTCTATGGCTTAGACAATGTTCCATTGTACTTCTAGAAAATGCTAAAGCTTTTAAGAAGTGAGGTCTAGTGGGAGATATTTTGGTAACTAGGGGTATGTCTTTGAAGAAGAAAGTGAGACCCAGATTATTTGATTAGTCTCTCTTGTGAATTCTGGCCATCATGTAAACAGTTTTGTGCCACTTGGATAAGCTAAGTTGTCACAGACCAAAAAATAACAGGGACAGTCAACTGTGGACTGAAATCTCCAAAACTGTGAGCCCAAACAAGCCTGTTTTCTTCAAAAAACTGATCGTTATTGTTATTGAATGCTGGCTAATGCAAAGATGAGCTGCCAATGTTGCTTCTGCCCACCGTCTAGACCTTCGCTATTTAATGTATTGTCTATAACTCAGAAGCAACTGCATCAAATGGGAATGCCAATAGAAAGCCAGTCTCGGCCTCATATCAGTACTTCTAAGGCAGAATCTATGTTTTGTCAGAAACCCTATGTAACTGTATGTGCACACAAGCATGTAGGAAGACCCACTGTAGAATTTCAAGGCCTTCAAGAGCAAGAATCTGTTCAAGTTTTAAATGCCAAAAGTAAAACTGAGAAAGATAATATAATTTTACACATGAAGTTGGCTTGGGCAAGGGTCCTAATGCCCAGATCAGCATTCCTTTTATTACAATAATGTCTCAAAACTCAACTAGTTCAGGCACTATCATTTGAAGAAGATGGAGAAAAATCAGAGGGCTTCTCTTTTAGAAAAAAGTCACCCTTTTTGGAAGAAAAGGCAGATTATTCCTCTATTGGTCCCTCCTCTTTATTAGAGACAAAATTAGCTATGTAGGGTAATAATTTACACTTTAATTTTAGAGATGATGTCAGATTGCCCCCAAAGTGTATATATTTATTATTTTTATGTCCAGTATACACTTGTATCCAACTAAATTCTAGTCATTATTCTAATCCAATTCTGATCATTTCCTCCAAAGGATTTTCAGCCTCTGATACTTGATTATGAATTCCTGTTTATGGCCTCTACCCAGGCCAGGTGAGGTATCTCAGTTTAGTCTAGACACACGCCCTCCTCTACACCTTGGCTTGAACTTCCACTTCTTCCTATCTATGATGCATTCTAAAACATCCCCTATAGTGTGGCCTGTGAAATCACAGGACTCTCAGAAAGTACCATTTTTGGAAGAGCCCTTAGAGATACTATGTATATGATGTGAGTGTGTGTGTGTGTATATGTGTATGCGCGTGTGTGTTTGTACCATATATGTATGTGTAGTGAGACCCAGAGACCCATCCGAAGTAACAGGATGTCTTAAAATAAGAGTGAAGTGTTAGAATCCAGTTTTCTTCATTTTTTTTTGTGATCTTTCCCCAGCTTAAGGTTTCCTGGTAAAAATCTTAATCTTCTGAGGGTACTAATATAAAACTGCAAAGCCAGAGCTGGGAAGTGGCTTTTCCTTGTGTCTGAGAAACCTAACTGTTCGAACATTTGGTTTTCTCTGGAACTCCAAGCCTGCTAAGTCATGCACAGAACTTTGAAAAACTGAGCTGCATTTAGCTGCCTCCTCCCTTCCTGCCCACAGATTCAGTTAGATCCAACTCTAGGCCCTTCCCCCCCCCCCCCCGTCATGCCCCAACTTCAGTTCCTGGAGCTTTAATAACTCTTGCCATACTTGTGGCTTGGCCATTGTTTACCAGCCAGAATCGCAGCGTTCTTTTAGGGGCGGGGTTTATTTGCATAACCACTCCCAGACACATCAAATAGTCCAATAGTTGTCCCGCATGCCTCACAGAGGAGAGGAGGGGTATAGGCATAACATGAAAGAGAGGATGGATTTGATCTGTTGTTGCCACACGTGAAAGTGAAATGAATCCAGCAGAACACTGGTTGCAACGGATTTCGCCTATTGTGAGAGCGGTATGCAGGCTGGGGGCTGAGGGGCGGCTACTGGGCAGGGTGTCTGTTCTGTACTCTAATGTGTTTGTTCAGAGAGTCTCTATGTATGATCCATCCATTGATCTTTACAGGTTAAGTGTGGGAACACTCTTTCTTGTGGTAACTCAGTTGAAAACTGTGGCACCTTGGGACGGAAATAGAGGACCATATCAGATGTCCCTGTAAGGGTGCTACAAAGTCAGCCTGACTTGGGGAAAAGTATTCTCTAATCAGTCATTTCATCGTTTGAGCCCTGACAGCACTCTCTGAGATGTCAGAAACTTAGGCTGTTATCCCTAGAGCCTTGACTGGTCAGTTCCTGCCTGTGCAGGTTCGAACTGAAGCCAGATGGCCGCTGGGAATATGCCCGGACTTGTCCAACAACCTTGTGCATCTGGGTTCCAGAGATGAGGAAGAGAGGGGAGGAGGGAATGGATTGGATATTCAGAGCATCCTGCAGAAGGCTGAACTACTTAGCCCACCCACGTGGTGCTTGGGCAAGTCCGGGCCTGTGTAAAGAGCAATTTGGCACTGTGTATGGGGGCTTTCAATCCAGCCTTGTCACCAGTGACTGAGTTTCATTTGATCACTTGCTGCTGGAAGCCGAGCCTAGGACAGTGATATTTTGATCCGGCCTCACCCCAAACACTGGCCAAGACCCAGACAGCTGCAAGAACTGGCGGGGTGCAGTGAGGAGAAGAGACCTGCCAGAGACTAGGCTGGGAAAACAGGCTGGAGGATCTCGTTTTGACAGGTTTTGGCGGCGATGACCAATATCGTGTAGGGCAACGGGAGGTAGTAAATTGTGGAACTGTCTAGGTTAACTCTCCTGTCCCCTTTACATTTAATAAACATAAAACGCATACTTAGTATCTACCCTCTATCACCAAGTTTGAAGCACTAAGCTGTCTATGATAGAAAGGCTGCATCCCCTAGGACTTAACAGACTCATCCTGAGTGGAGGAACACAAATAATACTGCACAAGGTGAATGTTAAAAGTTCAGTCAAATGCTCTCAACTAGTCAAGTAAGGACCACATCAACAAAAGCCAGAGAAAACCAGAAAAGCTCTGCGCTCTCTCTTTCTCTCTCTCTCTTAGAGTTTTTGGGTGTTTTGTTTTGAGTGGGACTTGTTCCGGGTATCTTTAGGACCTGATAGTGTCCCAGGTAGGTAAAGTTGGACTAAATGAAACTCTATGTAGCAAAATGGCTCTTTAATTCCTGATCCTCCTGCTTCCAACTCCTAAATGCTATAAGCACAGGTATGTGTTCATTATGCCCAGCTGATTACTTTTCACTCCTAACACCTTTGGGTGCTAGAGAGCAAAACAATTTGTATTCAGATCTTATTCCACCAAATAGCAACTGTGTGGTTGATCAAAAGCCATAAAAGGGACCTGAGATTCATTTTACTCCAGGTAAAAGTTAACAGCACCAACATCATTGAGTTATTGTGACGAACTGAATTAATCCATGTAAAATGCTTGTACACGCTTAGCATGGTTCAAAATAAGCACTCAATAAATGTTAAACATTATTATTGAAGATAGATTATGTAGTACAGATAGGGTTTCAACGGGTGGAAAAAGGAGAGGAGACATTTGAAGTAGAGAAAACATGAACAACTGCTTGATGGCAAGGAACTCAGAACATGTGCAAAAAACAATAGTCAAATTGAATGCTTTAGTACAATTAGGAAAGAGTGCCAGTTAGATTGGTGGGAAACGGCCTGAGACTTTGGATACTAGAGTTTCTGTTTATTTGGCAGAGCGTTGTGCCGCCACCATGAGTTTCTGAACAGAAGAAAAGGTCAGATCTGTACTTTAGGAAGAATAATTAGGTAAATGTGAATCAGCTGGGCAAGAGTAAGAACACACAAATGTGAACAAACGAAAGCTGATGTGGTGGCTAAGAGAACAGAAAAAAGGCAATGAGTGTATCAAGTCACACAAACTTTGACTCTTCAGAGATTTGCAATGATGAATTACATGAGATTTGAAAAGGGAAGGATGGAGTGTATCTCTTAGGGTTAGCTTACAGTTTGAAACAGTACACATTTTCGTCCTACCTTTCTAGAGAGTACAATTTAGAACCTGTTGTTTGGAATCCTAAATGCATTCATTGTATATTCAATATTTTCATTATGCACCGGTACTAACTGGTTTTATGCAGTAAAGAGATGTTTCTTCCATCCATGATACAATCATGGGAAACCCAGTGAGAAAGTCCAAACTTCCCTGTTTCTGTTTTCCTGAAAAATGAGAAATAGTTTCCACTGGTTGGAAGGATTAAAAATGATAATCTTCTAAAGGATCTATCCTAATGCTTGAAGACTAGTAGGCTTTTGTGAGTCATATGTTTCTTTTCTAACACTTGATTTCACCTTTAAACATCCATCTCATCTCTGACAGCACTTCTAGAGGAAAAGTCTTCGATGTTCTCTAAAAGAACCCATTATCGGGCTGTGGGGAAGTCCTTGACAGCTGAAAGTTTTTCCTTTGGTTCAACTGCCTCTGACGTGTATTCAGTTGTTCAAGTGGTGCTTTCTGGGGCTACTTACCACACCCCTTTCTCTCTTTTGGAAAGTAGGAGCTCTGAAGACCAGAGACCAAATTTCCCTCCATCTTCTGTCTCCTGGGAAATCAGCTGGGTTTCTTCCATTTCTCACATGACATGGTATTAATTGAAATATGAGTCTGCGGTTTTGAATTATACAAAATGGAGTGGCAGCACCTTAAGAGAGATATCAATAACTGCAAAAGAAACATGATGGAAGAATGTGACAGATTTCTTTATAATGTATTATTCCTTTCAATTCTTTAATTGCATCATTTCTTCACTAGAATATGCTTAGAGAAAATGAAACCTGCTGGGGATCATTTGGTCTGTGTGTGTCTGAGCCATAACTACAAGCCACAGTTTTCTTCTAATTCATGTTTTCCCTTATTTTTTTTACAGCTGCTTGCATATAAGTTATTGGCTAGATAGATTAATTCTGGCACTAGAGAGGAAGAGAGGAAAATAGCTATTCAACTGCCTTGTGTCAGCTACATTGTCTTTGAAATTTTTCAGGAAGAGGAACCAGGGGCCTAGAAACCTAAGGCAGGCCACATAGCCTTCCTTTAGTTAGATGTCTTCTTGATCTGTTCCACTTGAATGCCTTATGCAGGGAGTAAGGCATATGTCATTATTGAGAGCGGAAGCTTTTGAAGCAGCAGCTATTTTTTCTCTCTTTTCTTTAGAGGACTGGCTCCACCCATATATTCTCCCCTAAAGTGCTTAATGGGAAGAGTACTGGTCAGTTTATATATGAGATAGACCATTATTATTAGATACGTATGAGAGTTGTGAGGATGACTCTATTCTGTCTTAGATTAGCATTAACTATATATTTTTTCAGTGTTTCTCTAGACATGCTCTCTTGCAAATGATTGGCCTTCTTCATTCTGGTTTGGTGGTTTTCTCTTTTGTGACAAAGGCTAACAGAATTCCTAGTGTAGAAAACAACTATCAGCTGAGTTTTTAGTGACTGACTATCCATCCTGAAGGATTTACAGTTATCCTATATGTATCCCTAAGAACAACCTAGACGCCCTCAAATGAAGAATGGATAAAGAAAATGTGGTACATTTACACAATGCAGTATTACTCAGCTGAAAAAAACAGTGACATCGTGAAATTTTCAGGCAAATGGATGGAACTAGAAAAAAAAATCATCCTGAGTGAAGTAACCCAGACACAGAAAGACAAACACAGTATGGACTCACTCATAAGTGGATTCTAGATGTAAAGCAAAGGTTAACCAGACCACAATCCACAGTTCCAGAGAAGCTAGGTTACAAGCAGGACCTTAAGAGGGACACATGGATCACCCACCCTGGGAAGGGGAAATAAATGAGGTTTCCTGGGTAAACTGGGGGTGAGAGGTGGTAAGTGGGAGGTAATGAGGGATCAGAACATGAGGGACCAGGATGGTCCAGTTGGGGGAGGGATGGAGTGGAAGTTCAAGAAAAGAGATACAGGAGGGAGGGGCTTGGTCATGCCTCAACTGAATGGGCCAGGCTTTATTGACTCCCCATGGGAGATCTTACCCTTTCTGAGGAGTGGGGAAGGGTGGGTTGGGGGAGGAGGGGGAGAGATAAGGAGGGAGGGGAAACTGTGCTTGGTATGTAAAAATGAATAAAAAATAAAATAAAATATAAAAAAGAAATAGCAACCCATCTAAAAAATAAAGTGGTTTCCATGTAATATTATGATGGAATCAAACAATAAGGTGTCATTATTTCCAGGATGTTGTTAGTCACTATTGTGATTAAGCCAAAAAGAGTGGGCAGTACTATTTCCCTTCCATGAGCCGCCTTTCCCTGACCCAGTCTACCCTTTGGTATTTTTTCTTGTTGAGAGATTACAGAGCCAATATTATGTTTTGAAGAAAAGAGAAGCTGGATCCTTGGTAACATAGTTAGTCGGCAGTCAGTCCTGAACGTGGCCTGCCTCTTTGTTTTTGGGAAACAGATAAGTCAGTGAGCCCTGGGTAGAGATTTACATTATAGTCTTAACAAACTATGTGCATTTGAGGAAAATTGTATTTTTTTGTAGCTCCAGTTTTCCTACTGGGATCATAAAGGTTGAGGTTATCTTGATAGATTCCTGTGGCATTTCATGTCTATATAGTCCCAATTAGTTGTATCTTAAATTTTAATCAGTTGTCAAAATGAAGAAAAAAATAAATCATAATGTAAACATATTGTCTTGTGAGTACTGAGCTGCCTGTTACTAAACGAGTTCAAAGAGATGGATGATATTTTTCTCTGATCAATAAAAACAGGAAGATAACATGACCTTTTGTGTGAGATTTTCAAAATTATTTCACAAAAGCATAATTATATATAAGATAATAGGTTTATTTTTACCACATATTTTTTATAATACTAACCCTTTCAAGTCTTATACTTTTTTCCTCTTTTTGAGCATTTTTTCACATAAATTTCCTATTTAAAAATTTTCAGTTAGCATACAATACATTAAGTTTCTTTTTCCATATTCTTTTATTTTTTCCATTAAAAAAAAATAAAATTTTTACATTTCCTCCCCTTCTCCCAGTCCCCTCCCACTACCCCCACCCCTCCTCCCTCCCCCTGCTTCCTTAAAAGATGGCATGGTGCCCTGCCCTGTGGGAAGTTCAAGGCCCTCCCCCGCTCCATCCTGGCCTAGGAAGGTATGCATCCAAATAAACTAGGTTCCCAAAAAGATAATACATGGAGAAGAGATAGGTCCTGGTGTCACTGTTGATGGCTTTTCAGTCTGCCCCCATTGGCAGCCACATTCAGAGAGTCCGGTTTGATCATATGCTCTTTCAGTCCCAGTCCAGCTGGATTTGGTGAGCTCCCATTAGTTCAGGCACACTGTCTCAGTGGGTGGACCAGCCCCTCACTGTCCTAACTTACATTAAGTTTCATTGTGACATTTTTGTCAATGTAGATCAGTCTTTATTATTTATGTTTGCCTTCAATTACCCTTCCCATTTTATGGGCATGACTTTTAAATGGAGAGGGGAACAACTTTGGCAACAGTATCTCTTTCTCTCCAAATGAGCCCCAACCTCTCGGCTGATTTTCTAAGTCTCATTGTGGAGGTTTTGCCTTGGGTTGTATTACATGTGCCTCCTGCTTTATCCCACAGTTTCTGTAGGATATTTCATTCCCTGGCCTTCTGAGGAAGAAATGTCATATTTGATTACTTTTGGGTAAAAAGGACTGAGGGATTCAGGGTGGTACAGTTAGTCGAGATTGCTTAGTAATCTAGATTGCTTAGTTATCTGAACAGAGCCAAAAGTAGTAAGGGAAACCAGAAATTAGAACAAACTTTCCGAGTCACACAGTTTCCAGCCACGCACATAAAGAAATCATATCATGATTTTGATTTCTTTCTGGGATACTTTGCCAAATTTCTTTGGGAAGCTCATGAATCTCCACTTCAAGCACTCTTCTGGTAGGTAATTAATTATTGCTCACAGGGAAACTTCATGCTGTCTTATGGTGGTCGATACACAAATCAGTGACTCACTTAGGCTTGGGTGACAGACTGAAAGGAATATTGGCTCAACATTGCCGTGACCTGTGGCTTGTCGCCAATGTCCTTTGCTCCTCTGCGCTGGGTGGGACAGTAACAATAGTCCTAGCAGCTCTTCCCATGTGAAGCCCAAGCTGGAGTTTCCAGAGTGCTTTCACATACATTGTTTCATTCTTTCCCTTGAACATACTCCAAAGCAGTTTCTGGACTTTGCTTCTACTGGGCATGACTGTTTCAGCAGAAATCAAAAGGGTATGTTCCCTTTAAAATCAACCTAGAATTGATTGACTTTAATTAATTTCATTAATTCTTTTATTAATCATTTCTCTCTCATATATATGCATATATATGTATATATACATAGTTTGGTGGGTTTGACCTTCTCTTCTGCTCAATTTACTGTCTTCTAAGTTGTATTTGTGTTTTTGAGAACTTTATCTTTTTCTTAGTAGCTATGTGTGCAGGCACACATTCTGAAATTTAACTCATATGATTACTGATTGTCTTTGAATGAGTAGAAGTGGCCCAGTTTACTGACTTAATTCTACTTCTACAGTGACAACTGCCTTGAAAACAAACTATATACTTCGGCCTACCTCGGATAAGATATAACGTCTCGCTTTGTGCACTGGAATAAAGGACAAAGTAAACAGGTGAGTCACTCTTTAATTGTTTACAGCTCCTTTTTATTTTCCCAAAGCTGTTATCATGCACAGAAGAAATTCTTAAGCCACTAGGAAAATAGAAAAGGGAGCCAATTAAAAACTATAATAAACACCTTTGTCTCTTAATTATTTCTATCCCAGGCATATGGTTTAGCAAATTTAAGCATAAAAAGATAATTTACTTTTAAAATATGGCTTCTAAGGCTCAAATCCAGTTCATCAAGCTTTCATGACTAGCACAATTACCTACCCACTAAGCTATTTTGCTAATTTACTTTTATACAAATCAATATCGAAATTGCACATCTTAACCCCTTTGTCCATCCCTGTACCAATATCTTTGTCCATCCCTGTACCAATATCTGGCACTAATGCTCACTCCTTAGTTATTAACGTTTTATTATGCATTTGTGTTCCCAGAATCAAGTTTTCTCCTGGGTTTCCCTTTTGTGTTGGTGGCTGCTATTCCCTTTCTAGCTTTAAATATGTGTGTCGCTTAACATTTTGTTTGTGACATCCTTCTTTATCCATCTAAGTCTATCCCATTATTTACCTAGTATAATGATTCTTTTTTTCCCCCATACATTGTTTTGTTTTATTTTTTCCATTCAAGAACATAATTAAAGAAATAAAATTTTTACCTTTCTTCCCCTTCTCCCGGTCCCCTCCCACTACCCCCCCACCCCTCCTCCCTCCCCCTTCTTCCTTGAACCACCAGATGTTTTGATTTAGCCATGGGTGTAGGCATTTCCCAAAACTTCCCCGGTAACCCTTTTATAAGAATTATTTAAAGAAAAATCAATTTAATGTTCAGAAAAGTTTTTTTTCTGTTCATTAAAAATATCTCAAAAAGGAAAAAGATCAGTAAGGTCATGCACTCACGTTTTAGTAGAACCTTGCTTTGGGAAGCATGATACACTTATGGATTCTAAACTGCCTTTGAGATTTGGCTTTCTTTCTCTTTTAATTTTTTAAAGTAAATTTATTAATCTATATCTTACACCCTTTTCTCCAAGGCCTTACCCACTTCCTTTTCCATTCCCCAAACCCCTCCTCCTTCATCTCAGTCTAGAAAAAGGCAGATCTCCCATGAGTATCAACAGAACATGGCATATCAAGTTGCAGTAAGACTAAGCACCTCCCCATGTATTAAGCCTGGGAAAGGCGTCCCAGTATGAGGAATAAAATCCCAAAAGCAAGCAAAAGAGCCAGAGGCAGCCCCTGCTCCCATATACAGAGTTTGGCTTTCTTTCTTGCCAAGTAAATGAACTTTAGGTAATTTTTCTCTGAGACTCATTTATTCTGTTTTGGTAAAATCTATCTTAGCTCTCTCCTATGGTTATTGTGAAGATGAATAGAAGTAAGGGGCACTATAAACTATAAGGTTGTTACTATTATTCTATAGAATCTCGTTTTACCATTTGCTTAAGAATAAATACTTACATAGTGTCTACTGTGTGACAGGCACTGTTTTAAGTATATTGAATGGGGTAGTGAATATAATGGGTACAATGATATCATATTTACTTCTCTTTATTTGGAGGAAAAATTGGATACATGTTAATAAGAAAAGCATAATGTCTAAGAAATTCATACATACTATGGAGAATAATGAAACAGGAGGAGGATAGGAGGATTAGGGGAATTCTGATTTTAAAATAGTGGCCAAAGAAACCCTATTAAGGGATGATATATTATTAAAGACCTGAAAAATTTGAAAGATCCAGTCAAATGTGTGTATTCAGGAGAAGATTCTTGGCTTGACAAGGTATGAAGGCCTTTCACTGAAAATATCCCTGCTTAATTTCACGAATAGCAATGAGACCACTGTGGCTGCAGTGGATACAGTAAGGAGAAGAATTGTAGACCCTGTGGCTAGAGAGAGCAGAGGAAGTTTAGGTAGCCAGATTCTATAAGATAACACCGGCCATTAAAAGGCTTTCAGATTTTTTTTTGTAAGTAAAAGGAAAAGCAATTGAAAGAGTTGAAAATAATGTCATCTAATATGTTTTAAAGGATCTGTTCTCCTACATTCTTCTCCTTTTTCTCTCATTCTCCCTGCAAAAAGAAAAAAACATGGGTAGATTACCTCTGACTATGGAATGACTGGAATTCTCTTTTACTGATCATGCTTTATATTCAAGCAATACAGAAAGTCAAAGCTAAAGGAACCCTTATAACCACACCATTCTTTAGAATTGCTGTATCTGAGAATCAACGGGTAAACTATGTAAGTTCCAGAAGCTCAGTTCGTACTTGGACTGATTATATCAGAACCTCAAGAGTAGTACCCAGGTATCCATATATTTTGAAGCCTCAAAAATATAACTAAGAATGAGGACTGCTGGTCTGAAGTATTTAAACTAATCAACCTTCTCATGATGACTGTGCAGCTTGACTGAGCACTGAGTATCACTGTTACCTTTGGCAGAGCTGTCCCTGGGACCATTTACTCTAAGTAAAATAAGAAATAAAAAATGACAAACAGTGAGCAGGAAGAAGGTAAGATGCTTGATAATACAGAGATCTGACAAAAGGAAGCTTAGCTAGAAATGGATCTGGGCCAGACCAGAAAAGAGAAGTCCGAAAGGCACTGTCTAATCATTTACAACAACATCTGACCTGCAGGCCAAACATCTGGAATTGATGAGGGCACTATCCAGATTAAAAGATTGATTTTCAAGGAAAGAATTATTCTCAAGGCCGAGCTGAACCACTGCTCTGATTTTTGACAGCCCTGAACACGTGGGTGGTGACTGGGCTTACATGAGAGGAATGGACAGGGAATGGGGCAGCTGCTATCTTCACCCTTTTTAAATCTCAGGACCTCTGTACTGCCCAGGCAAAACAAATAGCCTAAAGTCCTGAGTTCTTAATTTAGACTCATCATCCTCCAAGTTCTACCCATCCTAGATAGAGACCATGCTTCATGCCACAGGCATTTCTGCAAGTTGAGAAGACCAACAGCCACAAATGGTGGCCAGAGGCAGCTGCACACCCAGCAGTGTGACAACCTTACACCCAACAGAAACATAGCCAGCATCATTTGTTCAGGGCACAGTGAGCTAATGTTAGATTATTATTAATGCCAAGCTCGTTGCTTTTCTTTTTCCTGTATGCCTGCATTAACTCTCTTCCTAATTTTCTGAGGAATTAGGACAATGGAAACAGGCTCACAGATTATGCAGATAGCAGCGAGAGGACAAGTAAAGAATCACTAGTCACTTTTTAGTCACTCCAGTCTTACGGGATAAATATTTTTGTGCACATGTTTAATAAAATATTAATTTAATAATATCATATTAAGTACATATATGTCTGCATACACATTGAATATGAAATTGGGGTGAAAAGTTAAATGAAACAAATCATTTGTACCAAGAGGGTATTTTGAGTATTTAATTTTAAAAAAAATGAAGGTCAACTTTCTTCAAAAAACTGAAGCATAATTCATAAAACATAAAATTTACCATTTTCAATTATACAACTTCCTGCTTCTTAATATATTACCAGGTTCTACTATGTAATTCCTGGTCATTTTTCTTACACATTACATAGTCACTGTCTCCTCCTCCTAGCACATGGCAAAAGCTAAACCTACCTTTTGTCTCTGTGGATTGTCTATTTTGAATATCATGTAAATGAAGTCACATTATTGCCCTTCCATGTCTAGCTACTTCGCTTAAGTATAATTTTTAAAGGCCGATCACACATTATAGCATACGTTATATATTTTAAATCCTATGAATAATGTTTTGTTGTACAGACAAATCAAGCTCTGTTTATCAATTTTCTTTATAAGTTGGTGGACGTTCGATTTTTTTTTATTGTCTGTTATTATGAATTTGCTGATAGGAACATGTATGTACCAGGTTGTGTGTGAACATGTGTTTTCACCTCTTAGCATATATATTTAGGAGTCTATGTTTAGGAAAAATTGTTATATTATAAGATAATACTGTTTCATATTTTAAAAAACCAATAAATCATTTTCTATAAATGTTGCACTATTTGAGACTCCCAACAACAATGTATTGAATCCTAGTTGTTTACATCTTCCATGACAGTTGTTTATCCATATTTAAGAAAAATATATAGCCACTCTACTGTGCATAATGGAATATTTTCTTATAATTTGAATTTGCATTCTGACTGAGCACACACTCATGTGCTTGTTGGTCACTTCTCCGTTTTCAGAAGTGTCTGTTTAAAGGCTGAGCTTATTTTATGTTGTACTTTTTAAAATTTGAGTTATAAGAATTCTAATTATATTCTAGGTACAAATATTTTTTAGTTATATGATTTGAAAATTTTAGTTGGTTGGTGGTGGCCCACGCCTTTAATCCCAGCACTTTGGAGGCAGAGGCAGGTGGATCTCTGTGAGTTGGAGGCCAGCCTGGTCTACAGAGTGAGTTTCAGGACAGGCAGAGCTACACAGAGAAACCATGTCTCAAAAAACAAAAACAAACAAACAAAGAAAAAACCAAAAAACAAAAATGCTGTGAGCTTCTTTTTTTATTTTATTAAACTTTCTTTTTATTTATTCTTTGTGTCTTTCAATTCATGCATCTCAATCCCTTTCATTTCCCATCCCTTCATATTTGGCCTCTGCCTTTGCAACTTTCACCTCAAAATATAAAATTTAAGAGAAAGAAGAAAAAAAGAGAAAAGGAAAAATCTTGTTACGGAAGTTGCAGTGTGACACAGTGAGGCACGCGGTAAACCCTTTTATCTATGTATCTTTATTTATAAGTGTTCATCATGAAGAGTCATTGGTCTGATTCTATGCTTCTGGTTTCTGCTATACTATTGATGCTGGCCCTTATTGGGACTCCTTTTGGATATTCTGTTGTTGCCCTATTCATGGCAATCCTGCAGCTTTTGGATCTGCAAGAGCAACCCCTTCATGTGCTCCAGCAGATCATAGCTGGGGTGGATGCTGGGGTGGGCCCAACTCATAACCCTTATTTGTGGCATGGTTGGTCAACTCTCCAGGTCTCCCTTGTTTTCAACACCAGGGTGAGCTCTCTAGCATTGCCCTGGCTAGTTCATTCCTTGCAATGTTGAGCAAGAGTCAGGGCCATTTCTCCTACTCCCATGCCATAAGGGTCAGCTCTCTCACACTTACACCTTCAGGGCCAACTCTACAGTGTTGCCCAGATGAGGTGTAGAGGGCACTCTGCCAACTGCTGCAGCTGGTGAGGGGCAGGGGGAGGTTCTCCCACTTTTATGACCTCAGGGCCAGATCTCTCACCTGCTACAGGCAGCAGGGTGTGGGGGGCATGTCTCATCATATGGTAGATGATGGGCAGGGCCAGATCCCCCATGCTCACGTTCTCGGACAGTTCACCTGCCTCCCTGTCAATAGGGTCAGCTCTACTGTGCTGCCCAGGTTGGGTGCAGGGTCTATTTTCCCTGGAGTGCTGCCACTGGCAAGTGGGGGAGGTCGTCTCTCTTTCCCTGCACAGGTGGCAGGGGCAAGCAGGAGGGCATCTTTCCCTCACCCGCAGTACCTCATGGCAGACACAGGGCGTCTCATACCCTCAGGGTCAGCTCACCAGTGCCTCTGCAAACAGGGTCCGCTCTACTGTGCTGCTTAGGTAAGCATCAGGACCCACTTTCCTTAGTGTTGCAGCCGGTAATGGGGAGGGATAGCTCCCTCACCTACCATAGGTGGTGAGGGGCAAGGGGTAAAGGTGGGCATCTCTCCCCCACTCACACTGCTCCATGACAGAGTAGTAGTGGGGAGAGCTCTCCCATGTTCACAACTTCGGGGGTGGCTCACCCACACCTCCACCAACATGGTTGGCTTTATTGTGCTGCCCAGGTGAAATGCAGGACCTGCTCTCCTGAGTGCTGCAGTTGGTGGGAAGTAGGGGCAGCTCTCCCACCTCTCCCTCACCCATGCTGCCATATGGTAGATGAGAGGCAGGGCCAGATCTTCCAAGCTCACATTCTTGGGGCAGGCTCACCTGTGTCGCCATCACCAGGTTCGCTCTCCTGTCCTCCCCAGATGAGGTGCAGGGTCAGCTTTCACAAATCTTGCTGCTGGTAAAGGGGAAGGTCAGCTCCCTTGCCTGCTGGAGGATGTAGGGACAAAGGGGGAGCACATCTTTCCCTTGCTCCTACCACCACGCAACAGACAAGGGAAGCCGTACCAGCTATGCCCCTCTCATGCCCTCAGGGCTGACTCACCCATGTTCCTGTCTACAGGATCTGCTCTACTGTGCTGCCCAGGCAAGGTGCTGCAATTGGTGAGGTATTGGATCAGATACCCCACCTGCTGAAGGTGTTGAGGGGAAGAGGGCATCTTTCCTTCACCCATACCACCACATGGCAGAGGAAAGGGACATGACCTGCTCTCCCATTCTCACACCCTCAGGGCCCACTCACTCATGCCCCTGCGAACAGGGTCACTTCTATTTTGCTGCCCAGGTGAGGCGTAGGACCCTCTCTCCTGGCTGCTTCAACCAATGAGGGATGAGACCAGTTCTCCCTAGGTTTGCAGCCTGTGAGGGGCTGTGGCAAATCTGTATAGCTCTTTCCTCTCTGTCTTCAGTGGTATCAGGAGCCATGGAAATCAACACAGTCTGTGGTTGCATCAGGGCCATGAACCCAGATGTGGGTCCCATAATCTTAGCTTATTTTAAATTGTGGGTTTTTTTTAATTTTTAAGTTATAAGAACTCTAACTATATTCTAGGTGAAAATATCTTATTAGTTATATGATTTCTAAATTTTTGTCTCTTGTGTGAATTATTGTTGATCTTTATTTTAAAAATATTTTAATTTTGATTAACATGTATTAATTTTTACATATTAAAGAGGTTCGGAGTGTTATTTTATTATATTCACCCACTGAAAACCAATCACCTTGATTTGTTTTCCTTCTCCTTCATTCCTGATGTTTCTTTTAAAATTAATCTTAAAAAATAACAAAAATCAGCTAATCATTCATTGAGCATGTTCAAAACCAATATATAGGAGTGTAAATATGCAAGTGGGCCAGTGAAGAGTGAACTGGTGCCAGGTGGTGTGTTTTCATGATGGTTACTGTTTGATGACCAGCCTTGATGCGGCAGGTGTTCTCACTGGCTGCTTTGGAGATCTCCCCCTAGAGCTATCATGTGGGAAAGAAATAATACTATCCAACAATTTATGAGAGAGAAAAAAAAAGCCAGAATTTCTCTTCTTGGTTCTCTCCTATCTCCCTTTATCTATTAGTCAAATTTTACCCAGGAGTATTACCTGTCCCACAAGTCTGGGATTCTATGGCTATAAAGAATTTCAGATCCCATCTCCTATGGTACGGAATTCCATTCAAGTCTATTGGGAAGGTAGAGGAACTCTGGATATGTGAATAGCCATGCCAGAGAGAATCTAATGTGGTACCTACGCTATATTCATTGTAGCCTAAGACTCTTATTGTTATTTTCTAGAAGATGGTGAAATAAAACATGGTGTTAAAAGACCTTTCCATAGGTCATTTTTCAGTATGCAATAGTTTTATTATTTTAACATAAACTTGGTGCTGAAGACTGTGGGAGACCGAGGTAGAGATCCTGGACTTTATGGACCAAGTAAACAAGGGTCATTAAAGGGTTTTGAGGTCAAGAGTGGCAGAAGATAAGAGTTCTTTTAAAGCCCTTTATCTCTGTTCCATTTTGTCATTTGACTAAAAGCGTATAGTACGTGGCTCAGAGAGACAAGAGCATCAGAGACTATTTTTGAAGGTTTTGAGGCATCCCTGGTGAGGTCAACAGTTTTATTTGGGCTTTAATACCACAGCCTAACACTCCTTCCTCTATTTAAACCTTTACATATCAAAGGGATGAGCTAGTCTGAGGCAGTGAGATCAGGGGCTAGAGAGCCAAAGGAAGGAGAAAATTACCTAAAAGCTCCTGGTTAGGAGTAAGAAGACCGTGGGTCTTTCTTCATTTCGCCTGAGGTTCTAGGCAAACTAAAATCCATTGATGAGTCCTTTGGTGCTACCTGGATGGTTTAGATGTCATGAACTGTAAGCTGCAGTCATTATATCCATAAGGTCAGTATCTAGTGTATATTCACATTATAACATCCAAGCACATGAGGGCATGTGCAGTGTTTTACATGTGTAGGGCTTCTCACCTGTATCTTTATTTCAGGACAGATACAGTGAGAACATTTAGTATATACTTTTCCACAGTTGCCATACTGGTATAAAGAAAGACTTGAAACCAATGATTCCCTCTTGAGTGCCATTTGGCATTCTCTTTACTCTGTGGAGCACCTATGGCTACTCAAACAAGAGAGGGCCTGCCTGGCAATCTGACTGGTTCATAGGAGCATTCTGAGATTCTAAAGTAAACAAACTACTGATACCCAGCCACAGTAATTCAAAGTTCATAGAGATTTCTGATAAATAGCATCTCATGAGAAGTAGAGGATGTAGCCTGGGTCTCAGTAGATGGCAGGCCTGATACTGGTACCATTTCATGTGTTGAAGAAGCTGTTTTAGAAGGGAACTAGCATCCTGCAGTATTTTGGGCTTTGGTGATGGATATGATTGAGATGCCACTGGAAGCCAAGGCTGGAAGGCTTAGGCTCACTACAGGATATCATACTTTCCCTGAAGGTCATAGCCATTCCTGGAATCCCAGGACTTCCTCATGGTGTTGTGTGGGACCCATTTGTAAATCATGCTCCCTGCCTAGAAGAGATACTCCCTGAAGGAATGAGAGTCTGATGGGAGCAGTAGCCCACACTATCCTTAGTGACATAGTGAACTCTGATCACTTTTTACTCATACTTTGCCTGAGTGACTCAACAGACCAAAAAATGGAGGGGGACAACACTTCAATTTCTTCAGATTCTGGAAACAATGATGAATGCTTGATGACCCATGGTTGTAAGGGATGTGCATTCTTTTTCCAGAAAAGAAGCATATTCAGAGCTAACAGCAACTTCTCCTTCTCTAGTGGTGTCTGGTGGACAGACCATCAAGATCTGAGTTCTTGAGCTGCCTACTCCATGTTGTCCAGAGTTCAAGTCCACTTTGGGACTCCAGGGGTTCAGAGCCACTTCAGATCAGACGGGAGGCTCTTTCCTTGCTTCTTAATCACATCTTGAGACAAAAGCATTTTGGATTTTTAAATACTAAAATGTATAAAACGTGTCTTCCCACCCTGCCCTTTGGTTGCTTCTGGTATTTTGCTAAAGATTAAAAACATCATTATCTGAGGTCACAAGAATTTAAGCCCATATTATTTGATCAAAACAACTTTAAATTTTACATTTTAGTATTTCTTATGAAAAAATCATATAAACAAGAAACAAAAAGGTGATTTCTATATTTAAATTTATATGACATAAATGGCAGTGAAAATATATAATGACAGAAACTATAATGACAGTCACCTGCAGAAAGGTGTCATGTTTCCTGGAAAGGGGGTACAAGTAGGCAATGTAACCTGAGTAGGCAATGTAAAGGTTCTATATCTTTACATGGATAGTATTTCCTGTCACAAACCACAGAATTTGTTCTCTGCATCTGGGATTTGTTCAACGTTCATCTGTTTTCTTGGACTATATTTTTCTTCCTTTTTTGTTGGGCAAGGTGGAGGCAGAAAGAATTTTTGAGTGTGACTTGTTTTGATATAATTGAGTGGATTTTGAGCTTTGGCAGAAGCATAAATAACCCCACCCAGCCTGTGTCATGCTCCAGGAGAGAAGACAAGAGATGTCTGATACTTCCTTTCATCTCCCCCTTTCCACTAATGGAATAATATAAAAAGAACACATTCCCAGGCCAAAGATCAGCCACAGCACTAGGATGTGACAATGAAAGTGATTGTTCTGTGGGAAACGACCTGCTACTCAGTAAAGTCCCTAAAATCATCACTCCCCCCAGTTAATTTGTATATATTTTCTTTGCACTTCCATTTCAGAAGTAATTATCTCAGAAAACTTTCTAAGCCTTGTCCACTGTGTTTTCTTATATGGGAATATCATGATGGAAAATATTTAATGAACACTAATACAGTGTTCAGTTTAGCCAAGGTGACTTAGATACTGCACACATTGAAGGGCACATGTGCTTAAGCATCATGTTGTTGGTGGGAGTAGTTACCAAGGAGGGATGTCTTCTGCAGACACCCGCTTCTTTGGTATGACTTCCATGCTCCTGATGACATGGGCCACTGACATATTTTATGTGCTTCACCCTTTCCTTCCCTGCAAATGCCTGGAGTGATAAATGCAATTTCCCTTGAATTCTTCACACCTCTAAAAATCTTTGGTAAACTAGGGGCAAATGTGAAGAGAAGTTATTAATTACCATATTGTGGCACTTGCACAGAGCCATACACTAGGTCCTTTTGTTTGTTTGTTTGTTTGTTTTTTGAGACAGGGTTTCTCTGTAGTTTTGGAGCCTGTCCTGGAACTGTCTATTGTAGACAAGGATGGCCTCGAACTCACAGAGATCCTCCTGCCTCTGCCTCTCGAGTACTGAGATTAAAGGCATGCACCACCACCGCCCAACCATACTAGGTCTTTATAATTATACATTTTAATTATCTAGTTCTTTATAAATTACTGTGGAGGGTTTGTATTAATAAAATACAACATTTAAGGGTAAAATAAGAAAACTATCCTAAGGGCTGGTAAATGGCAGAATTGTGATTCACAACCAAGTCTGCTTGGCATGGGTTTACAATGAATTGTCTGGAAAAGCACTATTGGAGAGAGAAATGATCTAAGTTTCCAAGACACATACATAATTAATCATAGGCCAGCAAAGTGTGTTCACAAACTAACAAACAGCAAGTGCTGTTGTTTAACAATTTCTGTACTAACTTGGTGTTGGGCATCAAGAGTTCTTTACTAAAAAATTCATAAGTCTGACTGTGCATTGCTGACTTGTTCAAAACTACATCTTCTGTATCACTTTGTAGGAGGACAGAGTCAGCAATAGGATATTTAAGAATAGTTGTATTCACAATGTCTGATTATTCTTTCTTATTCTTACCATAAATTATCATCTGCTGTAGGACACTGCTATTCACAGGAAATAGTTTCATCTAATGCCTCACATTATTGATGGTGATGACCTTTATTACTTATTAGGCAGTTTTATCAATATAACCGGGATACTTCAGAACAGTCTAGCATACACATGGCTTTGTTTTTCAATGAAAATAGTTTTTAATCTCCAATTGAGAGACAATTTAATTTATGTTTTGGATAACTGTTTTGATTTTTTAAAGAAAGAGAGACAAAGAAACTCTGTGTTTCTTTGCTATGTCCTGGGTATGTGTGGAAAGCCTACCTAGACAGCAATCTCATACTAGGGATAAAGGGAGATACTAAGCTTCAGGCAATTTAATGTTTATTGAGTGGATTGGGATTTGGAAACCAAACTGAAAATAGATCAGTGGCTTCCATGAGAATTTCAGGTGCTTTTGTTAAGAATTTATCTCCAAAGTAATCTTTCTTTCTTTCTTCTTTCTTCCTTCCTTCCTTCATTCCTCCCTTCCTTCCTTCATTTCTTTCTTTTCCTTTCTTTCGTCCTTTGAAAAGAAAACTATGCAGGAGAAATTTTCTTTAGATAATCCATGCTGGATTTGCTACCATAATCCTGAATTCCCTCGTTGTTGAGTGTTAAGAGACTACTAATAGTTTTTTTTTCCTCAATGATAAGTATAGAGAATGAAGATGGGAGGCTTGACTTCTGAGGCTGACAATTTGAAACAACAGAAGAAAAAGTGTATTCATTTTGTACAAAAGTGAACTTCATAGGACACCTTCAATTGAGTGAAGAAATTGGAAAGAAGAGTTATGGGAAAAGTTATGCTTCAACAAAAATGCTAGCCAGGACATCTATTTCTATTGGTGGCATTTGTGGAGATGATTGGTGGTCACACTGTCCTCTCTTATAATTAGAAGCATATTTAAGGTCTATCAGTATGTTGAGAGCCCACCTGAAATACAGTCTTACAAGAGATTGGGAGTAACAAAAAAAAATCCCATCTTGAGTTTTATTTTAGAGAGACAGGCACCATGTTATAAAAATTGTGTCTGTGCAAAGCTACCTATCTCCATATTTACACTGTTTTACTTGTATAGTTCCTCATGATTACTTAAGGAACTTAACACATTTAATCCTCTCAAAAAACTGTCTGGTGTACAAGAGAGAAGCATGATGTTCATTTTCTTCGGTTTAAGTAACTGAGGTCATTAATAATCCATCCAAGACTGCAAGTTGAAATGGAATGGGCCAGTCAGGGTAATTAGACACTTGGGCAAAGAAGAATCATGTCTCAATTTTTTTCATTCACAAATAAAGATAATTTTCACATTGCTTAAGTTAGAAAAAATATCAAAAGTATTAGCAAATATAAGAAAATAAGTATGAAAGTGATTTTAAAATTCTTAAGAGATCTTCACATATTTGTTTGTAGCCACTAGAAAGAATCCAACTAACCAGGCAGTGGTGGCACACACCTTTAATCTCAGCAGTTGGGAGGCAGAGACAGGAGAATCTTTATGAGTTCATGGCCAGCCTGTTCTGCAGAGCAAGTTCCAGGGCAGGTTCCAAAGCTATGCAGAGAAACCCTGTCTCAAAAAGAAAAAGAAAAAAGAATCCAACTGTTTTACTTATTTATTAATTTGCTTGCTTGCTTGTTTGTTTCTTTGTTTATTGACAGTGAGCTCCTGGTATAAGTTGAAAATTTCTTTGTCCCTGTGCCTTTTTTTTTTAACTTGTAAAGTGTAAGTGTAATTTGTGTCATTATTTTTTGAGAATTGAATATATTATCACATAGGAAGCATTTAGAAGAGTTCTGGGCACACTGTCTGTACGCTAAAAGTTTTAGCTACATTAGTTTGCTTTCCTTGGCCATTCTCACTAAAAGCCACAGTTTAGAAGCCACAGAAACAAGGTGCCAAGAAAGCCACTGCTTGAAAATCTTTTGGTTTTCTCAGTAGTAATTGTTTTCTGTACCCATAGTTTCTTCATCATGGATTGTCAAGAAAATGAGTACCGGGACCAATGGGGGCACTGTGTCACCTGCCAACAGTGTGGCCCTGGACAGGAGCTCTCCAAGGTAAACCCTTCTGATCAGTGCTTTTTTGTACATCTAAGGAACCAGAAAGTGTGTGTGTGTGTGTTTCTGTCTGTCTGTCTGTCTTGTGAATGAAATAAAGAAACAAATGTTTAAGAAAAAATTTAAGAAAGGCCAATATGAGGAGTTCCATCAATTCTCAGCTCTTATTAGTTCAGCTCAGTTCAGTTCAGCAGATACAATGAGATACAAATCGTATGCAATAGTGGTCAGTTTTCAATCAAGAAGTGAGGCTAGCAGACTCAGTGGCCAGGGAGAGTTTAATGCAAGACTATGATCCCTCATAAACAGATATATAAATATAAAGGTTCAGAATTTTTGCATTAGAGAAATCTGTTAAACAAAGCAAAGTACATTTAATTGGGTTTCGAAAGAAAATAACAGTTTTTGGGGAATGTGGAAGACAGAAGAATCAAGAAAGCAGATGTGGCCTCTGTTCTGTAGGGTCTGCTTTACTACAAAAACTGTCTGAGAAAGGATTCAGGGATAGGAAACCAGTTGAAGAATATAATGGTCCAATTAAAGGTAAAATTTTGAATAAAAAGAAAAGCAATGAAAACTGAGAACAAGGCAGGGACTCCTTAGTTTTTACTTACTTCACATCCCTTGTTGCTTCTTCAGTTGGGGATGATATTAGATTTTACGATAAAGCCTAGAAGAAGAAAGTCAGCAAAGTTTCTGTATTCTCATGCTTGTTTTTGCACAGTTTTTCATTCATCAATTACTTATCTCACATTTGCAAAGTGGCCAGTATGATTGTAGCGCTCTCTCTCTCTCTCTCTCTCTCTCCCTCTCTCTCTCTCTCACACACACACACACACACACACATTGAGGGCCCAAGAACAAAATTATGTTGATGTGATGCAGAGTGGGAGTTGGGAAGAGCTCCCTGACTAACTGCTTTCTGGGAATAACATATTGCTAATGCAGTCCCAAGTAGAGTACAAATTAGTATTGTTTCATGGATAAGAAGATTAACACAACTGATTCATGAATAAAGAAAGGGAAAGGAAAATATAGGTCAGACAACTTGGGGACTTTTATGAGAAACATATTTTTTCTATGGGCACTAAGAATCTTCTGGTTTTTTTTAAAGTAAATAGCATGTTCTATCGACTGAGAGAAATAAAAAAATATTTATCATAATTCTTTCTTCCATTTATAAGTTAAAAATAAAAAAGACAAAAGCCCAAGGCTATCAAAAGATAGTATTAACTCTAGTTTTAACGTGTATTCTACAGAGGGATGCCCACAGGTTTGCAGAGTAATTCCAAGGCCATGGCGAGGCTACCACAGTATAGGTCATATTGGTTATTAGGATGAATCTAATGCAACAAATTTCTTGTCTTGACAAAAATATCTCTTTTAAGTACCACATCAGTCTTCATGATGAATGGTTTACAAATGTTCCTATCATGTACATGGTTATTACCTTTAAAGCCATCCGCACTGGCAAAACTGCACTTCTTTGAGGGAAAAAAAGGTCTGTTGATCCGTCAAGCTGCTGTCATGAAACTCATAAAAGGGATACCATGATGAAAGGTCCATTTGACTTAGTGCCTCTCTGACTGCCATTCACTTCCATACCACTTGAAAGTTCAGGGATAAAACCACATATATAGCAATACTGTTTCTGGAAAACTTTAACTATAAAGAATTTCTATTCATCCGGTCGTCTGGACTTTGTAAAGAACTTTCTCAAGAGCATTATTTTGTTCGGTTTTGTAACTATCCTGCCAGGAAACTATTGTGAGCCTCATTTTACAGACTAGACAATCATAGTTCAAAGAGTGTGTGCAACTTGTTCAGTGACAGTGAATACCGAAGAAATGCATTTGGAGTCAGGTCCAACTGGGTCCCGTCTTTCTTTGAAATTAAGTAGGATACATTAAATTGAAAGTAACATTTTCCAAAAGAAGACATAAAAATAACCTACAGGGCCATGAAACCATGCTCTACATCACTAACCAGTGAAAGACTTTTCAAGCAACAAGATTTTGAAAAGAAATAATACTGAAGATTTTGTTTTTAATGCTGGTAAGGATATAGAAAAAGAACTCTTCCACACTGTGGTAAGAATGAAGTCGTGTTGTAAAATACCTTGGATGTTTCTCAAAAAAATTTAAAATAGGCATTTTTAGGGAAGTTGCCGATTAGAGATCTCATGATGCAACCCACTGAAAGAAAACAGCAGAGCTCAGGGTCATCTTTATCCTTGCAAGAGACAGTAGCTCTAAATGGGCTTATTAAGCCAAGTGAGATCTCTGTGGGGAAGCAGACAAGAGTGGCTGTGAACTAGTGCCTAGCTGCACAAATTGGCTCTGGTGAGGTAATTGGAAACCACAGGGAAGCACTTTGCAGTACACACACTCAGCAGAGCTGCAGTAACTGTTGGCTGAGAACCAAGGACTGGCTAGCAATTGGAGATGAGGCCTTGGAACTAAAGCTTTACTTGTCACAGCAGGGTTCCAGTTGAGGTGTAGCGGGAATTGCAGGACCAAAGCTCATACTGCCTTTCCCTTTCTGAGTATGAGTAGTCAACACTGTGACAGAGCCTGAAGAAAGATCTGCCACACAACTGAGAGCTGGGTGGGTCCAGGGCCTGAAATGTGATAGGGCAATTGACACACTCTGTTACACCAAGTCTGTAGCTTTAGTCAATGGGAATCCACAGCAACAGATCACAACCTGTCTGCTCCAGAACGGTGCTGCCAAACCACAGAGAGTACCAAGGAGGGAACTGAGAACTGCACTGCTCACCTCACTGCAGCTGTGCCAGATGCTCAGTCCAAAGTGATACTAGCTAACCTCTATGGGACAACGCATACACAAAATCAGGCTTTACAGATGTCTACTGAAATAACAAATTGGAACTCTCCCATTAGTGCAATATGCCACATGAAACTTTAGAAGGGAAGAAAAAAATTCAAAATCCATTCCAGGATAAAAGAAATATTGACTGATATGATGTTTTTAATCCAAAGTGCTATTATTAAAAAATTTTACGACTGTTGAAAGTTTTGTTAATTTTAATTTTTCTTTTTGTCTTTTAATCTTAACTCTTGAATAAATGCTTCATAATGGTTATGCTCTAGGTCATACAATGCTCAGTTTGCATGATTGTTTTGTTTGCTTTTAAACCATTGTACTATTATGTACTTTGTGATATTCTTCCTACATACAAACAATGTATTTTCTCACTCATTCCTACTTCTTTTTATATTTTGTCTTTCCTGCCCCTACTTCTTTTTCTTATTAACTCTAGCTCTCCAAAATAAAAAAAAATGTTTAAACTATAGAAACTAACAATATCCCAATGCTCTGCTCTCAAATATTTTTCCTCATCTTAATTTTCTTCCAATTAATTTAACTGGAATCCCTATCCTTACCTAGACCGCATCCCTCCTACTTAGAATCTTGTAATACTCTAATATTTACCATACTACCCATATATATATATTAGTCCTCCAATAGTTACTGGAGTTAAAAGGCTCATGGTTGCTAATTGTCTAAAAGGACACTTTCATAGAATTTCATTCAGCAATGTGGCTGATTCTACATATAATATTCAAATATTACTGTAAATCCCGGTCTCCAGCCTCCATCTTTGGAGGCCCTGCTCCTGTGCCCCTTGAACTTTGACCCCTCTCCGAGGAGTGTCAAGGTAGCCCATCAAACCTTGACTCCTCCCCAGGAAATGTCAAGACCACTCCCCAACGCTATTTAAACTGCTCCCCAAAAAATAAACACGTGGTTTTCCATCTTTCCCACAGTGGTTGCATTGGCAGCTTTCCGGTTTCCCTTGGGACCACCCGAGAGTGAAGGAGTTCAATTAAGCCTGGATAGCTTTCAATTTGGTTTGTTTTGATTTGGCTTGATTGGGATTTTGCATTGGCAGAGAGCTTGTGTTAGAAAATATTCCTAACAATTACCAGGCCCAATGAGTACATGACAGGGGTATAAATTCTAAACTATGCATATAAATTATATCAAATGAATACTGATAATATTTTGACTGCAATAAAACAACTGATTAACCCAATCAATGAATAACCCAGATGCATAGATTTCAATGGAATGGAACAAGGAAGAGAACAAATCAAAGAAATATGACCTTCACCCCTTGGAAAATATCATAGTACTGGTCCACAATGAGTCTGAGTTAGATAAAATCCCAGAAAAAAATATATTAAAGGTGCTAGAAGGAAGAAATGGAAGAGAGGAAGTAATGCAATTATGCTTCAACTTTATTAAATATAAGAGAGTCAAAAGCAGTATATTCAATAAAACCATTATAAAAGGCTTTCAAAATCTGAACTAAGAGGATGGCTATCCAGACTCAGGAGGCATATCAATCACAAAATGGCAAGGAACTGAAAAGATCTTGAAAAGAACTTTCTTAAATCATAGTAGTTAAAACTCTCTCTCTCTCTCTCTCTCTCTCTCTCTATATATATATATATATATATATATATATATATCATTACTATTGTATAAACTGAAGACTTGACCTCTCCAAGGTATAGTTGAGGAAAAGGTTTATTGGAGCTATAAGGAAGAGCACAGTCAGAGGCATCTGGAAAAGTCCAGAGCAGGAAGAGAAAGTAGTACAATGAACATGGCCAGCATACTGAACCTGACAATGAGAGGAAGGGTGGAGAGTAAGAGCAAGAAAGGAAGACAAAGAGTATGGGGAAAGGAGACCTAGAGAGTGTAAGAGAGAGAACTAAGAGAGGTGTGTGTGTGTGTGTGTGTGTGTGAGAGAGAGAGAGAGAGAGAGAGAGAGTAGCAAAAATAGCAGTTATAAGAAGACATGATGAGAAGCTGGTAAGAGGGAGGCCCATGAACTGGAGACAGTTAAAGTAAGGGGCCTGATGGACTGCCAGAATGGACTGAAATATGGAACAGGTACTTCTGATGCTCAGGAAGCCTCAGGCCAGAATGCCCTTTGGTATGCTAATAGGCATCACAAATAGCCATTTGTCCTTTCTGAAAGTAATAAGGAAATGGTTCTTTTGGTAGAGGGGAACCAGTTTCACAAGTTCCCGAGGAAGGCTGGCTTTTGTCTAACCATCAGAATTTTCACCTGACAGCTATATCCAGAAAAGTTATATTGAGGAGATAGCTCAGTTAATAAAGTATTTGCTTTATACACGTGAGGACCAGTGTTTAGAACCCTTGCAACCATAAAAAACAATCCATACCTGGCAGCATGTACCTATAATCTTATTCTAAAGAGAAATAGCTAAAAGGATTTTTGTAGTTTGATTGCAAGCTAGTCTGTTTGAATTTGTGAGCTCCAGACTCATTGAGAAGCTTTGTCTCAAAATATTAGTTGAAGAAGATACATGATTTGCATGTGATTTTGCATGCATGTACACACACCCACACAATCAGAGATTACAAATAAATAATTTATTAATATAACTTGTGGCTTTGGAAAAGCAAGTAAAGCCAAACCCTAAATCAATATAAAGAAGCAAATAACCATTTTCCAGGAAGAAATTAAAGGATTTGAAAGAACAATTACAATAATAAAACAAAGCAGATAATTAATTAAACAAAGACTTGGTTCTTTGAAAAAATAAAATCAAAGAAACCCTTAACAGAACATGCTAAGAGAAAAAAAGGGAAACTGTTATTCTTTTTTTAAAGATAAGGTAGGGGGGAAGGCTGGTCCCACAAGGGGCTGTGGCACTGGGGTTTTTGGCGGGACCAAGGCAGGTAGGAAGCCATGGCCAGTGAAAGACAGGCAGATAAGCCACGCAGAGAGAGTTTGGGTATAGAGTTTATTTAGTGGGTTATGGAGGGGAAAGGGGAGGAGGAAGAAGAAGAGAGAGAGAGAGGGAGGTGGGGAAAGGGGAAAGGAGGAAGAGAGAGAGAGGCAGCAGTCACCTTTTCAGAAGAGGGACAAAAAGAGAGAGAAGGCAGGCTGGAGGAGGCAGGAGATCCACTTGCCTGGGTAGAAGGGTGGGGGTTGGGATTGAGTGGTGCTTGTCTGTTAAATGGACCAGATACCCAGGTGACAGGCTAGCAGATCATAACAAAACCCAAATTGCCAAAATTGCAAATGAAATGTCAGAATTTATAAAAGATATCAATGGCATTCAGGAAAAATCTTTTAAGACATTTTATAAAAATGTCTCCCACCAAATTAAGACATCTAAAAGAAATGAATGAATCACTAGACATGTGGCTTACCAAAATTAAACCAAGATGAGATAAACAACTTAATAAAATCTAAACTGAAGAATGTGATTGGAAGTATAACAACAATAACAATAATAATCTCACAACTAAAAAGGTTTAGGATGAGGAAATTTACTGCTCAATTCTGACAATCCCTCAAGAAAGAACCAATGCCAGTATTTCTCAAATAACTTCATAAAAGAGAAAGATAAAAAAATCTACCAAGTTACTTCTATGAATCCAGTATTACCTGATACTCAAACTAAGCAAACAAAACAAAATAAAATGCTAAAAGATAATTATAGACTAGTTTCCATGATGAACAGATACAGAATTTTTCATTAGCATACATGTCTTAGTTGCTTTTCTATTGCTATAATAAAATGCCATAACCAACAAAACTTATGAGAAAGTATTTAATTAGGCTTGCTGTTTCAGAGGCTTAGAGTCCATGATGGTAAGTCAAAGGCATGGTACCAGAAACAGCTGAGAGCTCACATCTTAAAATCCTGAGTGGGAAGAAGAGAGAGCACTGGAGATAATAAGAGGAGGAGTGAGCCTCCAAGTATTCATTACCACATTATTTTTATTCTAGAGATTTGGAAATGGTTGAACATGTATTAATCAATAAACATAATTTATGTAATAAATAGACTTAAAGATAGAAATTACATAATTATTTAAATTGATTTATAAATGCTTTTGACAAATATAACATCCCTTCATGATAAAAGTAATGGAGAGGTTAGGGATCAAAAGAAAATAGTCCCTGTATTAAAGGTTACATACAACAAAGCTACAAACAACAACAAACTAAATGGGAAAAAAATTCCAGGCATTTACACTAAGATTAGGAGCAAAGACTGAACTGTCTCTCCACTCATACTCAATGCAGGAAGAAGAATACTTGAGAAGACAGTGTGCTGGTCAGTTTTATGTGAACTTGGCATGAGTTAGAGTCATTTAAGAAGAGAGAACCACAAATGAGAAAATGCTCCCACAGAATTAGCCTTTGGGCAAGCTAGCGGTTCATTTCCTTGACTGATGATTGATGTGGGAAGCTCTAGCTCACTCTGGGCAGTGTCACCCCTTGGTTGATGGTACCAGGCACTATTAAAAAGCAGGTTAGGCAAGTCCCAAGGAGAAAACCAGCAGGCAGCATGCTTCCATTTCTGCTTCCTGGTTCCTGCCCTGACTTCCTTGAATGATGAACTGTGATGTGGAACTTTAAGCTTGAAAGAAAATCTTTCTTCCCCAAGTTGCTTTTGGTCATAGTGTTTTATCACAGTAATAGAAATCTAACTAAGACAGATAGAAAGACCATCGATTCTCATGAATTAGAAAATAATATTCTGAAAATGACTCCACTGCCAAAACCAAAACTACATAGTCAATGTAATCTCTTTTCAATCTCAATGTCATTCTTCACAGAAATAGAAATAAATAAATAAATCTATGTGGTAACATTAAGACCCTGAATAGTGCCATCAATTCTGGAGAAAAAAGAAAGAACAAAGAAAGGCATATCCAGCCATTATTTAAATTGTACTCCAGAACCATAGCAATAAAAATAGCACTATATTGGCAAAAAAAGGTCACTTGTATGGATCAGTGTAACAGAACATAGGACCCAGATATAAGCCCACATTGCTACAACCATATGATTTTTTAAAAACTCATGCTTTAGAAATGATACCTGAAGAAATGATAACCTCATCAACAAATGTGGCCCACCAAGCTGAATAGCCCCTTGTAGAAGAATGAAACCAAATCTCTATCTCTGACCCTGCATCAAAATCCACTTGAAATATATCAAAGACGTAAATATAAGACCTATAACCCTACAAGTGAGAGTAAAACTTAAAGATATAAATAAAATCAAACACTTTCTGATAGGACTACCATGACATTGATTGGTAAATGAAATTTTATGAAATTAAAATATTTCTACACTGCAAAAAAAAAAAACAATTGAGCAAAGAGGTATCTTAGAGAATGGTAGAAAATACCTGCTAGTTAGTAGTATGAAAGAAAGTGTTGTGTAGATCATAAATGTACTGAAAAAACACACACAATCAATAAAAAGGCCTAGCAATAAGTGAATTATTCTCAGAAGATGATGTATGGCAAATATGAAAACAGATGTTGAGAGGTTAGTTCACTTGATATAGTGTCATGTTAAAGTTTTGTGTACCAATTTAAAATAAAATTAATTAGAACAATTGTTTTACAACTTCAACAACTTGTCTATGTTTAGAATGAAAAATAGTAACTAAAATTTGAAGTGACTTAATATATGTGCACATGTATGGACATATTGAAGTCTGGATCCAGACATCTTTGTGGTGTGTTTTGCTGATCATCAGTGTTACCAAAGACACAGGTTCTTTTCAGGTATTTTGAATACTTTGCTCTTCTGTTCACATACTCATGACTCCATAGTTGTTAAATTCCAAAGAATCATATCTTCACACCACCAAAGGCATAAAGCAGAGACAAAGCCAAAAGAGCTTTCCATCTACTAGGAAATAAATATTTCCCCACGTTTCCAAACAGACTTTTCTTTATATATTATGATATGTAAGTGGGCAATGCATGTCTATATACCAGGTAGTTTGACTGGGAAATTTGCATTTGGCAAAAAAAGGTGATGTTGTCATGAATGACTACACAAATTCAGAAACCAGTTTTAGCATGGTCATCATAGTACCTAGAATGAAATCAGCTATTGATTACTAAAGAAGTCCCATGGTGTTTTGATAAGTAGCTAATGACAACATTTCTGTTCAGTTACCTTTATTTAATTTTATGTTTCACTCATGAATTATAACTAAATATCACTGAAAACAAACTACTGCAGAAAATTAACAGTACTTCCTCAGGATATTTTTCTAGAAGTATAATTTGTAAACTAAATACAATTTTAATATTCTTGAAATATATGAACAGATACTACTTTTGAACATTTTTTACTAATTTCCATTACAATTGCATGAATTTTCAATAATGCATAAAGCTTCCATGTCCCAGAAGTCAAACCCAAAAAATGAATAATGCATATTTCTATCATCTGTTAATTTTATGCTTTCTTCTATAATGCTAAATTACTAATTTATGAAACTTTATGAGAATTTTTGTTACTTTTTAAATATTTGATAGAGAAATATACTAACCTGTAAACTGTTTCTTATTGCAATGTTTACTGTTTGAATTCTACTCACGTAAGGTACTTGAGTAGACAAACATTGCTAAATAAAATATTTTTTAGTTATTTATAAATTAAACAAATATAATCAGAAATTATTTCAATTTATTTGTATTTCATTATCTTATTTGCACTTTTTCATATATTTTGTCTTTATCGTGTTAATTCGTTAATATAGTAATAAATTCTTAAAATTAAGATCTTGTATATTTGTAGATAAACCAAACCATTCTTGATTATGATTGTTAGCTAATTGTTCTTATATGTTACAAACAACTTTTAAAAGGAAATAACTATACCTACTCCATGATGAGCATCAAAATTTTGTGTCAGCATCATCAAAGCATGATAAAATTAAGATAAATGTTTCTTGGTTATAAAACTGATTAGCAGCGAAAGCATTTGGGAATCTGACTCATTTAAAAACAAAATTCCCTTTGCCTCCTACCTATGAAAGATGATTCTCAACAAGAGTTTTAAATGATAATTTGCATATTTTTAATTCTTAGGAAATGATTCATTCATCAGTGGAAGAAATGACTACTGGGGATAATTTGATAGCATCTGATTTTATCAACAATGCTCATTCCTGCCTTTTAATTGCTCTGCTTAAGATAATTTAAATTTAAGATTATTACTGATTGGCATTTTAGAGCTTAAGGCTACCATTTTAGTTTTGTTCTCTCCATTCCTATTCCCTTCTTTGTCTTTTCTTGCCTTCCTGCTGGTTACATAAAAGTATCTTTTAGGATTCCATCTTGATTTATTTGTGCCATTTTATTGTTTTTCTTTGTATTCTTTACTTAGCCTTTCTAAGTACTAAAATACACACGTGTAATTTTCAGGGTCTGCTGGTTTCAACTCGTTTTCAATTATGGCAATGGAAACATCACTTCCACTTAAGTGCCCACCATGCCCACAGAAACTTTTATAAAAGAAAGCGTTTAGTTGAGGCTTGCTTATGTTTCAGAAATTTAGTCAGTACTAGCATGGCAGGAAGCACAGCAGAATGCAGCTGATATGGCACTGGGGCAGGAACTTTAGAGTTCTACAACTAGATATGCAGGCAGCAGGAAGAGAGAGAGAGAGAGACTGAAACTGGCTTGGGGTTTTGAAACCTCAAATCCCACTCCCTCAGTGATGCAGTTTCTTCCACAAGGCCACATCTTCTCCAACAAGACACCTCCTATGCCTTTACAAATAGTGCCACTGTCTGATAACTAAGCCTTCAAATATATGAGTCTATGGGCCTTTCTTATTCATACCACCACACCCACTATAAATATAATTGTTAATTGGTATCGGACATGATATTTTAGTATAATCACCAAACAGGATTTATAAAAGTTATGAAGAGAAAGGTTTTTTAAAAACTTTTTTTAGTTTTTCAAATTAAAACATGACGGCATCATTTTTTTCCTTCCCTTTCGTCCCTATTACCATTACTTTATAATCCCTCCTTGATACTGGTATCCTCTTCTTTGGGGAAAACTAGTTCTCCCACTCTGGGTATCCTTTAGTTGCTTGCAGCTCTTTGTGTAAGGTGGAGGCCTCCCGGCTTTTCCCATTCCCTTTAACGTGTCTATGTTGTTGTCCTTGTTCTGCTCATGTTTAAGGCATTCACATTGGTAAGACTACGGGTGTATTTCTGACATTACCAGGAAACACAGTCTCATAGCAAACCTCTTTATCCATAACGTTCCATGAGTTTTAGGTATAGAAGTTGCTTTGCGGGTGTTTCCATTGGGGCTGGCCACTACAACTCTGCATTTTTATTATTTATGACCTCCTTTTGCAAAGATAAGTTTCCTTGATATGAGATTAGGACTACACTTATCTGTGGGTGTAAAGACAAATATTCAGAATGTGGTTAGGGATATTGGTGGTTTAGTTAAGTGGCAGTTGTAGCTTCTCCAAGATCTCTAACTTCACTAGCACTAGGCAGTTGAAAAGGTTTCCTGTACCAGGTGTGATGTCCCTCTTGTTGAGCCAGTCTTAAGTGAAATTAGGAAGCTCTTGGTTACCACCAAGGTATGTATGCCACTGCTGTACCTATTAGGTTTATTGTGTCGTGGAAGTCACTGTTGTGTTTCATAGGCGTCATAACTGGGTAGTAACAACTCTTAGTTGTATTCTTCCTTTGGAAGCTTTGGATGGCTCCATGGTCTCTTCTGGAAACATGAAAGCTACTCCTCATGGAGGATACATTCAAGCTAGTTCCAGCACAGGGGGCATCTAAGCCCTGTGCCTAAAGTGCATAGTGTCTTTAGCAACAGGGACTTCCCTTCTACTTTTGAGGGCAATCAATGTCAATAGCAAAAGGCTGTTTTACGAGTCTCTTGGACAACCCTGGCCAAAAATTCAAAGGAAGGCTTCTTATGCCTGGTGTTGGGGTTTTTGTGTTAGGTTGTCTTTGGCTCTTGGAAGGAACATTGTCAATGTGTTTTTATGTTAAATAAAAAGAAAATTTTATTTAACATATGTACATATATTTATGCATAGAGTTATGTTTAATAAGATTTTTTTGGTAAATAGTTAATAGTGTGACTCCTTGTGACTTTTAAAGACATGCTTACTGTTATTTTATCCTCATCCCCATTTCTTCTATATTTATCTCTGTCTCCCTTCCATAATTACAGCCTCTTTTTCCCATTTCCATGATCAGATCATTTGCACCCGGCTTCTCCCTGCTCTTCTTATCTCAAGCCTATTTTTTGAATGGTTTATTTGTGAATTGTTTTTATTTTTGTCTGTTTGTTTTTTGAGTTCTGTACATTTTTTTGGATGTTAATCCTCTGCCAGATGTAGAGCTGGCAAAGATTCTCTCTCATCCTGTGGGAGTACTCTTCATGTGATCATTTCTTTAGCTATACAGAAACTATTTAATTTTATGAGGTTCCACTTTATAATTTTGTGAAGTCAGTAGTTGACCTCAATTTTTGGGTAATTGGAATCCTATTTGGAAAGTCCATTCCTACATTCATTTCACATAATATGCTTCATATATTTTTTCTCTAGACATTTGAGGTTTCTCATTAATTCTTTGTTGTATTTGGAGTTAGATTTTGTGAAAGGCGATAGACACAGGTCTGAGATCTTTCTTCTACATGGGGAGATCATGTTTTTCTGGCACCATTTGTTGAAGATGCTGTCTTTTCTCCAGTATACGTTTTGGGCATTTCTGTAGAATAATAGATGGATGTGGTTATACACACTCATGTTGGATCTTCAGGGGTCTTTTTCCCCATTGGTCGGCATGTCCATTTTCGTGTCATGACCATATTGTTTTCACTATTTGACTGTAATTAGTGTGTATTTCTTTGAACTTATTCTATTTTAATTGATAGTCATATCTGGTTATTATTTTTTAAATTTGTGAAAATTTCAGCCTTTGTTTCTTTAGTCGTTTCTTGACACAAATAATTTTGATTTTCCTTTCATGTGACTTTGGTAGTTTTGTTGCTTGATTTTAACCTCACAGTTCTTCAGTCATTGTCTTGTTTTTGTCTATGCTAGTCTAATTTTCCTGCTGTTTGAACTGCATTCATTCTATTGTTTTATCTTTAGGTTCAGTGATTTTTCTAATTTCCTGTAATAAGCACACCCAGTGAATTTTGTTTATCTATTTAGTTATTTTTATAACTTCAATTTGGCTCTTTAAAAAATAATTTCTTTGAGCTGAATATGGTTAGTTCCAGCTCTAATGCCAGCATTCAGAAGGCAGGAGCAAAATAACTTCAAGCTTAAAGTTAGCTTGAGCACTATGTAAAAAAACAAACTTGCCAATAAAAAAGTAATTTATTTGCTGTCATGTTTTAATTTTCTCTCATATTTAAATGTAATTTGTAATTGCTTGTCAAAACAGTTTTATGGGTGCTTTAAAATCCTTGTTAAGCAATTCCAATAATTGATTCATCTAACTGGTAGTGCCTATTGATTGCCTTGTTTTCATTAACCTGATTTTCTTGATTCTTGTTATCACAGATGTTTATAGTGTCTATTTTTTTTCCAGGAGACTCAGAGTCTTACTAAAATCTTCCATTTTATCAGGCAGTTGTTTGTGTGAACATACAGTCCCTCTTTGTGGATGTCAGTTTGAAAGACTAATTTTCTATATCCTGGGTACATACATTGTTGCATCTATATTTTTTGGGGAGGTACTGCTGGGTCCTGCATTACTCTGCTAGACTGCCTGATGATTGCAAAGATGTTTTCTTAGCATTTTCTCTATCTCATTTAAAGGAAAGAAGTCTATGAGTTTTGAGATGAAGGATATTTCTAAGACTGTAGTCGTTGTAGGATACTGCCTTCAGTATATACTCAGCCATCCAGCCTTATGTAGCATTCTTAGACTCACAAAATAAAGATGCTTGTTGGACTTGGTACTTGTTTCAACAGCCCTGTTGCTCATGTCCACTAAAACATAGTATCTCTTTTTGTGCATGGAGAAATCTCTTGAGCTAGCCAACTGTTTTGGCCCAAATTTTTCATTTTTGAAATAAGTGTCATAATGCAAACTTAGAAGCTTATATGGAGAATAAACAAGTATAAAAATACCGGAAGGCAGGGATTTTTTCCCTGATTATTTTATTCATTTACTTGTTATACCCATGGCAGAATCATAATACATAATAGTTGCTTAATAAGTATTATCTGTATTAACCAGTAAAATCAAGGAAAATGCTTAACAATATGTCAGTTTATTATTTGCTTATCAGTGAATGCTGGCTAGCTTTCATCATTCTCTTCTCTAGTCAGTGAGTTAATAGGAACTCACATCCTGTTGTTCTGATGCCAGTGCCCAACTTATTTCAGAATGCAATACAATACCTAATGTTACTTGTTCATTGAGAACTTACTATATACTAGACATAATGATAATACATGCATTCATAGTCATGTACAGGTAGATTATGGAATAGAATCCTTAGTGCACATGTAATTTTGACTCAGTTTTGACAATTTCTCCTCAAAAGAGCTATGATGTTTTGCATGACCAACAGAACATGGTTATACCTGTTTCCCTGCAGCTTTCTTAACACAGGATATTGTCAGCCTTTTGCAATTCGTTTACTCTAGTAAATGAAAAATCACAGGTAAGGATAACTTTGTACTTAATTCACCTGGTAATGAGTAAGGTTGAACATCTTTCATATGAAACACTTGTTCATTTTTACGTATTTAGTTAGCTGTTTCTAAATTGTATTCAGTTCTATATATTTGGGATATAAAAGTTTAGCCTGGAATACAAAATGTATGTGTTTTTCAGTTTGTTTTACACCTTTGCTTTTAAGTTGTTGTGCCAAAAATGTCTTTTAATTTTTATATGATTACATTCTTACCTATTTATACACTTTGGACTTTTGGCTTAACAAGAAAGGTTTTTCCCGTTCCCAGCCTAATCAGAAAGTCAACTGCCCCTCCCCAAATATTTGTTCACTTTTAATTCTTAAATATCTAATCCGTTTGAAATTTATTTTTGTTGATAATATTAGGACCAAATTATATTTTATTATATTTAACGTAATTGTCCAAGTATTCAAAAAATTATCTCAAAATTTCTCCAAACAATAAACAAAGTGGCATTGGTTTATTTGCTGGTTTTTTTTGTTTGTTTGTTTGCTTGCTTGTTATTTTTTTTTCGATTTCGATACAGGGTTTCTCTGTGGCTTTGGAGCCTGTCCTGGAACTCAATCTGTAAACCAGGCTGGCCTGGAACTCACACCCCTTTCTATCTCTCTCATTAGAAAAGAAACAAGCTTCTAAGGAAAAATAACAAAATAAAATGTAATAAGATAAAACAAAAACTCACACATCAGTGTAGAAAAAAACAAACAGAAGGAAAAGAGCCCAACAGAAGGCACAAGAAACAGATAAGAACAGATCCATTAATTCTTATATTCAGGAATCCCATAAAATCTTTCAACAGGAAGCCATAATATATATGCAAAGACCTGTAGGGTAAAAAGAAAGCAAAAATATATAAATAAAATAAAGTAAAAATGAAAATAAAAATAAGATACACTTTAAATAAGGGAAACCCCTGACATGGCATTATGAAACGAGAAATGCCCAGCGATGCCATTGAGTTCATTTTTTATTGGCCATCTACTGCTGGGTGTACAGCCTACCCTTAAGAGTTGTTTGTTTCTCCAGTGACACTCGCTTGGAGAAAACTAAATTTTCATTTGTAGGTGACTATCAAATGAAGACAGTTTCTGATTTAGGTAGGGATGGGGACATTGTCCCCTTCTCTTTTCAGCTCTAGGACACCATCTGGGGCAGACTCGTATAGGTCTTGTGTATGCTGCCTTAGTCTCTGTAAGTTCATGAGTACTTTTGATCATGTTGATTTAGAGGGCCTTGTTTTCTTCATGTCCGTCATCCCCTCTGGCTCTTACACTCTTTCCACCTCCTCTTCTTCAGGGTTCCCTGATCCCTGAGAGGAAGGATTTGATGGAGGTATCCCATTTAAGGATGAGGGTTCCAAAATCACTCTCTGAATGTTTGGCTTTAGGTTTCTGTATTTTTCCCATCTGCTGCGGCTGCACAAAGATGCTTCTCTGATGATGACTGAGGAAGACGCTGATCTATGAGTATAGCAGATTGTCATTAGGAGTCGTTTTATTGCTACTCTTTTTTTTTTAGAACAGCGGTATTTGGTCTTATCCTAGGTCACTGAGATATCTAGTCTCAGGTTTTTGGTCCCGCAAGCAGTGTTGGATATGACATCTCTCTCATGGAGTGGACCTTATATCAAATCAGGTATGGTTGGTTACTCCCACAAGCTTTCTGCCACCATTATCGTAGCATGTCTTGTAGGCAGGTCACTATTGTAGATCAAAGAGTTGATACCTGGGTTGGTGTTTATGCTTCTCCTTTGGTTGAGTGCAGAGTACCTTCTGATTCCAAGAACACTAGTCTGCATAGGTGAAGCCTCTAGGTAGGCAATTAC
This sequence comes from Ondatra zibethicus, assembly GCA_004026605.1. Taxonomy (NCBI): domain Eukaryota; kingdom Metazoa; phylum Chordata; class Mammalia; order Rodentia; family Cricetidae; genus Ondatra; species Ondatra zibethicus. The sequence continues at coordinate 11,827 of PVIU01009619.1, read as the reverse complement.
TTGAATTCTCCATCTTTAGTGAGTTGTGTAGGTGTTGTCTTCAAAAATGGGGACTTGCAGTCAGTTTGTATAGAGTAACCTATACTCTTGGCAACAACCCGAGTTATTTGGGTGTTCCCATGGGATCACATTGGCCAACAACTCAATTAGATATAACCCAATTCTTGTACTGATGGCTTCCACTTTTTGATAAGAAATGTCCAGTTGGGGTTCTGTCTCCCCCATTATTTGACAAATTCATTTAGAGTGCCTTCATATATGTGCATCCTTTAGGAAATGTCTACTGCATCAAGTTTCCATACTAGTCCTAAAATGACCCTTAATTTTAGTTTTTTCTCCCTATATTCCCTCTCTCATCTCCCTTTTCCCTCCCCCACCCTACTCAATCATACTATTTCAGTATTCCCACCTGTCCATAACTATCTATTCTAGTTCCTTTCTCTGGGGAGATCTATTCGTCCCCTCTTTGGATTGTAACTTAATTATAATTGACTTAAATCTTGGCATCAACATATAATGCATACCATATTTGTCCTTTTGGGTTTGGGTTACTTTACTTGTGCTGATATTTTTTGGGGGGTTCTATCCATTTACATACTGATTCATTTTGTAACAGGCAAATAATATTCCATAGCAGAAATGCCCCACATTTTTATCCATTCATCTGCTAAAGGACATCTAGGCTGTTTCTAATTTCTGGCTATTATTAATAGAACAGCAATGAACATTGTTGAGCAAATGTCTCTGTAGTATGATATAGCATCCTTTGGGTATATGCCCAAGAGTTGTATGGCTAGATTTTGAGGTAGATTGATTCCCGTATTTCTAAGGAACCACCAGACTGATTAAGCTAGAATAATCTTTACAATCTCTTAAAGTGCTCAGTTATCTCATGCACAGAAAAAATAGGTTGGGAATAATAGTAATAGCATCATTGCATTGATACCTAACTTGAAGCAAAAGCCAGAATAAATCCCTCATCCAGTGAATATTAAAACATTTTTATTATACTAGAATAAGATGTATTTTTTCATCATTACCCAACATATACTAATATGTGTTTTACCTGTGAAAGTTAATTAAATAGATAGGTACTCTCTTTTATGTCAGATATTTGCTAGTACCAATCTTTTGATATACTGTAAAATTGTGCTTTCTTGTACTCTTTATACTTAATAATGATCAGTTGATTTGTGTGTCCTGTGCTGTCTGATAAAAGTGAAGTGTATTATTTTTTGAGGACAAAATGTTCTCTTTTACCCGATGCTTCAGTCACAGTAGCACAAAAATGAAACCTTTCATGTAGGCTCCATTGTGGCTAATGCAGGTCAGAACCCTCATTAAATCTCTAATAGACAAAGTGTGAGTAAGCCTGGTCTACAGAGCAAGTTCCAGGACAGCCAAGAATAGCTATGGCTACCCAGAAAACCCTGTCTCAAACAAACAAACAAAAAAGAAATAACCTTTTGTTTTCACATAGCTAAAATTTTCATGTTTTTTTTCCATAGTGTAATCTTGTTTGTTTTGATTGATGCACTTGGCTTTACTTCATTTTATATCACTATGCTGTTTATTTCCATTTCAATTTTCCATGTTGGTTACAACCTAGTTAAATTGATTCAATGACCAAATAATATGGATGAAACTTGTAGTTTGAAAAATATTGCTTTATACTATATTCACTGGACTCCTAGCAGATTCCCTCTTAGAGCTTTTATGAATACTCCTATATTTCAGGATTGTGGTTATGGAGAAGGAGGAGATGCATACTGCACAGCCTGCCCTCCCCGAAAGTATAAAAGCACATGGGGGCATCACAGGTGTCAGACTTGCATCACCTGTGCTGTCATCAATCGGGTCCAGAAAGCCAACTGCACGAATACCTCTAATGCTATCTGTGGAGACTGTATGCCCAGGTAAGCCATTAAATGATATCAGTATTTCTGGGACTTTTTAAAGCTATTTTATGTCCCTTATCATCCTACCTCTTAGACCCTTGTAAAATTATTCTAACTACCTATGTCATGATCTCTTTAAGGTCTATGAATGGGAAGCCATATCTTAACTATATCCCTATATATAAAATATCCAGCAATTATCAAACACAGATGAGTGCTTAAAAGCTTTTTAATCGTTCTGATAGTCTGTCTAAAATTTAAAGTAAAAATATCGCTTTAGACAGATTGCACAGAAATCATGAAGAAGTTGGTATTATATACCTGCTTACCTGTCTCATGACCTTAACTCCCCTTTTGGCTATAGGATGTGATGGCTTAGGAAAATGGTGGACTGAATCACACATGTCAGAGATCCCACAAGGGTAGGTACTGCTTCCCATGCAGGAAACATGAGGGAAAGACTCTTAGATATTCCCTACAACCTCAGGAAGGACTGTTACAAGTCAATTGCTTGTTTCATCCCTCCACATTCCTTTCTGCTCTGATCACAGGTTCTACCGAAAGACACGCATCGGGGGCCTGCAGGACCAAGAATGCATCCCATGTACAAAACAGACTCCTTCTTCTGAGGTTCAGTGTGTGTATCTATTTTTCTCTCCTGTCTTCCCCCAAACCTCTGTAGAAGGAAAATACTCCTTCTATGGCATTGTTGGTAAAGGCAGTCGCTTATGACTAAACCTCAACTTTTCAGTATTCAAACTCATTGGACATCATTTCCCTTGTTTTGAAAATTGAATCTAAATGAGGAAATATTTTTATTCATGCTTTGTGAGCTACTTGGCTGGGTTTGGTGGCATAATGAATGCTACAATGTACTTTACAAATAATAGCATTTCTATACTTATTAATTGTGATTATAGGCCATATTGCTATTAGAGTCGATACACATGGTATATGGAAGTCCTTAGGCTTTAGACCACATTAATATCTAAAAAAGAGCTAGAATCCAGTCTATATCCATGTCACTTGACATTTACTTGTTTGTCTGACTTTCTATAATTTTTGTCTATCTTCTAATATAGTCTTTAAGTTATTGGTGTATCTCTAAAAATCCCTAAAAATCATGATAAATAAAACAGACCTTGTAAAATACACATAAGTATAAAAATATAAAGTCCTAAATTAGCTGAGATTCCTAGATAATAAATCCTATTTTTTTAATATTTCCTTCAGCATTTTAAAAGAACAGACATAATAACCTTCCCCTTTCGGTCCTTCCTGAGTCCTTTTCATTCCTTTACTCCACAGAAACAACCACTGTCGTGAAATTTTAAGCAGCTTTTTACCAGACTATCCTATGGCAATAAACAAATTCCGTGTTTCCTTTCATAAGGTCAAAGCCTTCTTCTATCATGTGCCTATGATTGCTAGACTAGGTAGTGCCCAGTTCCTTGTCACAGAATGAAATGATTGAGATGTATCAGCTCTTTACTGACTCAGTCTAGAAGTGACATGCATTGTTTACACTCAAAGTGCATTGGCTGCAAGTATGTTGATGTCTTTACTGTAAGGGTGTAAAGAACATGAAGAGTGTGTCGTTAATTCATGGGCATATTCCTCTGCTGCCATCTCCACTACTGTTTAAATGTTTTTATTACATCCTGTATATTCATATTCTTAGACAATATTGCTAGTATTTTGTATTTTACAACATTTTTCTATAAAGGTCATCAAGCTATTCCTCACTTGGTTTTTCTCCACTGGGTTATTTATATTAATCAACGAAAGGTCTTTTATGACGTCTTAGGGGGTAAATCACGATTTACTGATCTAGTATTTACTGATGAGCACTTTAATTTGGTTCTATTTTTTAGGTTCTATTACTAAACATAGCATGAATGAACCACAACAGCAGTGTCCTTTGGTTAGTCATGCTAATTTATACCGTGCCTGCAGCATATGAGTTTTGCTTTTTCATTATAATCTTACCTACTTTCAGATAAAAACATAGCAGCCCTGATAGAGATGACCTAAAGGAGATGTGGCCTAAGGAACTTTAGGGCCCTTTTCTGACTCTTAACTGCCCACATTGACTGACTCTCTTATTATTTTGTTGTTGTTCCACAGGTACCTTCCAGTTGAGTTTAGTGAAGGTAGATGCACACACTGTTCCCGGTAAGGAAGCCACGCTTGTCGCACTGGTGGGCAGTCTGCTGGTAGTGTTTGCACTGGCCTTCCTTGGACTCTTCTTCCTCTACTGCAAGCAGATCTTTAATAGACATTGTCAATGTGGTAAGTGTGTCTGCTTAACATTTCACATGAAACAGAAGTAAGATACAATTTTTGGCCAAAGAGGAATATTTTTGAGATTATAAGTCAAGGTGCCTTCCCTATCACATTAGAAAATCCCAGGAATGATGCTCTGTTATCATGTGGGAACTATCTGGCATGGCATCAAAAAACATGAAATGTCAAAAGGGCTCGAATTTACCTGGAAGTTTAGTAGACCAGTTTACTAGGTTTTAAGGGTTCGTGGCGAGTCTCTCTTAATTGGAAATCACTTGGCAAAGAAACCCAGAGACCAATTATCTAACTTTATTTTTAAATCATAGTGTAACTCAAATTATATAGATTCTTTAGGTTTATCATCTTCAAAATGATAGATGAAATTGGATAAGTTGTTTAAACTGTTTTCTCTACCTATGTATTAATAGATTCTGAAATATCAGAATTGGAGACTTAGATATACCTGAACCGTGACTAATAAAAGTTGATGAGGGCTACAGTAAGTGCTGTCAATATAGGAGTCTCCCAAAACTGGATAACTGAAAGCATAGTGTTTAGTCAACATTCTTATGTTTTTCTGTTTTCCAAAATACTGCTGCTGAAGATCTGGCCAAAGCCATAGGAGATGGGTGCATTAAAATCAAGACAGATGGTCATGTTTAAAGTCTTGATAACACTTTTACTTTTGTCAACTTCACCTATCAGTCAATAATGTAAGACAGAAAGTATAGTTCATCAGGGAGCAAATACAGAAGAGGTGGGATCATCAGGACTAAATAAGACATTAGAATTCCAGACAAGAAAGTGGTGTATAAAGTAAGAATTCTTGCCCGGTAATGAAGTGTTTGGGTCACAGGTCTCAGCAAGGTGAATGTGATAAAACATCTAAGACCTGCCTGTCTCCCTCTTCTTCCCTTGGGAGAGAAGAAATGAGTAACCCCTTTTCTATACTATTGCAGTATCCGCTTGGGAACATAAGAACAGGTAGCTTCCTCATGATTTCCGTGCTTATTTAGTACTCACTGACTTACACACATTCTATGGCTTTGTAAGGGAGATCAACTTGATGTGAATTAAATCCAATGCAGATGCAGGAAAAAGGAATAGGATTGTGACATACTAGAAGGACCATCTCCTCTCTAATTAAGAATCCATTACTCAGCTGCATCCCTTTGCTACCACTGTGAAACCTTCCAATTTTTCAAATGATCCAGACATTTGTAATTTTGTATGAAAGTTTCTTATGCACTCACATAATTTGAACAAACTGTGGAAACGCAGTCACAGTGGGGAAACATAAAGACACATAGACTCAGTTTGTAACCTAATATTGAGTCTGACTCATGCATGAATGATGAATTACTTACCTTTATCACTGTTGTAACAAGTTGTGACATTTAATGGCTTGCCTCAGTTTCCATAGTTCAGAAGTTTAGCAGGCTGTATGGATCTTAACAAGGCCTAAACCAAGAAATTGGCAGGACTGTGTTTTTTTCTGTCTGTCCAAGGGAAGTCTGTTCCCTCATGAGTTTGTAAAACTGAAGTCCTATTTTCTTGGTGGCTCTCAGCTGAAGGTCACTCCCAGCTTCTAGAGCAGTAGTTCTCAGCCTGTGGGTCATGAGCCCTCTGGGGTTCTAATGATGCTTTCACAGGGGTCGCCAAAGGCCATCAGAAAACACAGCTATTTATAATTCAAAACAGTAGCAAAATTGTGTGGTTCCTTTCCCATATAATATACCCAGATCATGGAAGAAAAGGGTGTATTAAAATACCTTTCCTACAAAGCATTTATCTCTAGCTGAAGAAATTTGTCTTCCCTAATCCAGCATCTAAAAGACTTAATGTAATACCCCAAGGAAAGCATGTCTCTGAAACGTGTCATGTTCACCTACTTCTAGATGCTCTGGTCCTTCAGGAAGAAAGAGAGAGTCTGGCTCTGAGACCCCCTCGCCACCCCCCATAGTTTGTGCTCAGGAAGAGATATCCTGTTGAGAAGAGACCCTGACTTTAGGGGATGACTCAGTGGCTCTCTGCTTTGAGTTGCAGGAGGTTCGTTGCAATATGAGGCTGAAAAGGCAGTGGAGGAGGCCTCTCTTTTCCCCATGCAACCTGGCCAGGAGACCGGTCCTGAATTTCCAGTGAATGACATCAAGCCACCCAACTCCATCCTGGATGACGACTGCAGCTCCACTCGTGGCTTCCCCACCCAGGAGTCCTTTACCATGGCCTCCTGCGCCTCAGAGAGCCATTCTAAATGGGTCCATACCCCCATTGAATGTACAGAGCTGGACCTGCAAAAGTTTTCCAGCTCTGCCCCCTGTACTGGAGCTGAAACCTTGAGGGAGAACACAGTTGAAAGCGTCAGAGACAGCCTAGAGCTCCATGTGCCTTGTCAAGTTCCCAGCCTTTGACTCTACTGAGGTGAGCTAGAAAAATGTGGTTAAAAGACCAAGAGGTGTGGGCCACTCTCAACAAATTTCCAGCCCCAGTTCTATTGTCTGATAGGGCTTGGGTGGAAGAATGGCAGGAAATGAGGCAGGTAGAGGTTGGAGAGGCAACAGTTGTGGCACTAAGTCTTTGAGCTAATTTTACATCAGACTTGTAAGCCAACAATTGTCTGGAGACCCGGCAGGCTGGCATGATGCCAGTTTCTTCATCTGGACCCTACTCTTGACTAGTCATATTGTTTACTCCTTTCATTTGTATAAACACAGCACCATCATACAAATATGCAACTCTGTATTCAGATGAACCCCAGTTCCTGAACAGTCTTATGATCTCGAGGAAATTGTTTTACCTCTTTCAGACACAGAGTCTTCTGCTCATGAGTTATTGTGAGGATTGAATGACAACATATGCAAGTGTCCTTTATAATGTCTTCGTGAGAGGTGTTTGTACCATGATGGCATTTCCTTCCTTTCCCTGTGTTTGGTCACAAATTACAAATTCCTTCTATATCCACTACATTTTTTCTGAACTTCTTAACTTCATGCCTTTGTGGTAGGCAAATCAGAAATATGCTAATCTCATTTTAAACAGGCAGAAACTGAGCCACAGAGATGAAAAGTGATTTGCTTAAAGACACAGAATAACCCAGTCTCAGAACTAGGCTAGAACCCGGGATTAGCAGCCCCATTACAGAGTTCATCTAAGCTCATCATTGAATTTTGAAATATATGTGTATGTATCAATATATGTCACATATACATATGTTGTATACATGTATATGTGTGTGTGTGTGTATAAAAACATCTTGGATAAAAAACCAGAACATACACAAAATTCATTTGTGCTTCAAATGCACTTTGCACACATGACCTGAAGGTACTTTCATGTACTATTCTTAGTACAAACTGGCACGTGTGATCAAGTGTGCAATTTTTCACTTATGGTGTCATGTCAAATAGTAATAAAATTTTGAGCATTTTGGATTTTGAATCTTTGAATTTTGCATTAAGGACACCCAATCTCTTTCTTCTTCAAGAGGTTGTGTAGTTCTTGTTCATATATTGCAGTGAAAAAGAGCTCACAGCTGCCCAATGTGTATTACAGTTACAACTGAAAAATTGAAGCACAATATAAAAAGCATAATTGTATCTTGTACTCACTTATGGGTTCTAGTTCTGTCCCTGGGCCACACATCTGACTTCTCTGCCATATGTGAGAACTGAAGACAACATCTGTCTGAGAAGAACCACTTTGGGTTTTTCTTAACTACATGGTGCTAAAACTTACCCAGTTTCAGGAAAAATATTTTTTCTAGTTTGTAATAGGATAGATTTGTTATCTCCATGGCCAGGTGATAGATTTCTGCTATTGTGCCCTAAATCACTGGTCCAACCATGAACTTTTAGAGAAAAGAAAGAGGAGGGTGGTGATTACGCATCGTCACAGGATTCTAACTTACTCTGCTCTTTTTCTAGGTCTTTTTCATTCTTGGCAACCTTGCCAGTGGTTGTTCCTGGACTTTCCTGCTCTTCTTCTATTCAACAACTGTAGCATGGGCCTGGGATGTAACCCCCACAATAATCAGTACTCTAAAAACGGGGTACACAGGGCCCATCCTATCAGTGGATTAAATCCCCACCATTTCCCCCAAACTGGCCTTGAGCATTTTTTGTTTTCTTATTTTAGTCTGGAGACTCACAGTTCAAAGCCAAGGAAATGGCTGTGGGCCTGTTAATTAATTATAGAGGTGGGGGAATAACAACGAACAAGGTAGAATTTCCCTGCCTGTATATTTTTTCTTCTTATATTTTTTGTCAGGTAGATCTGAAGAAAGGGTTTTAGAGAATTCTGTTGGTATCTATATACCACTTTAGAGAGAAAAATAAAATGCTTTCCAATTTAGCTTTCTGCTTTGACTCTCTCCCCTAACACACACACACACACACACACACACACACACACACAAACAAACACTCACTCATGCACACACACAGAGTGGAAAGATATATATATATATATATATATATATATATATATATAGAGAGAGAGAGAGAGAGAGAGAGAGAGAGAGAGAGAGATCGATCATGGGGGAGGCATGAACAGAACATGCACACACACAGCACATGCACACCCACCCACAGAGTGTGGGAGAATATATGAAGAGATATCATGATCGAGGCCTGAAGCCTTGATTTTACAACTCATGTCCTAGATTTCTATGCCTGTGATAGCTCTTAAGTCAGCATATTCATTAGAGTCTGCATTCTCAAAGATTAGGCTGCCGACAGTCTCTGCTAGGATTCAAATTAGTGTCTTTTAGATTTTAAAATTGTCTTTTTCTTAAACATCTTTCCAGTTTTATTACTCTAATATCCTTACCTTTTCCCCTCCCTGTCAGGTCTTGACTGTCAAGTTTCTGAGGAGCAGGAGGAGGGCACTAAGGAGCAAAGGGGACCATTTGGTGCTTTCTTGGCTTACAGAATAATCAGTCCATTTTTTCTTAAGCTTGAAACTCCAGTTTCCCATGCTTTTCAGCATGAATTGAAACCTTTTTCTTCATGACCTTTCTGTGGAGCATGGCAGATGTGACCCTCAGGACTTAGATGTGAGCATCCCGTACTGGTTATAAGTATCCCCTTATTCCAAAAAGAGCCACTAGTTTTGATGCCTATTCCCTCATGGTGGTTCAAGTTTAGATGGGGGAAAACGGTCAAGTGAGAAAAGCAACTGGATCTTTTTTGCATGGGAGTTTTATATACTCTCCACAATGCTGATGTGACTTAATTTATTACAAAAAAAAACAACGAAAGATAAGCACAATCATTTTGGTCAAAGATGCTAAGATTTACTACACATATGGTGCTTCACTTTCCACTATTCACATCAGAGCTGTCAACTCTGTAGTTCATTATACAGACTTTGGTAAGGGCAATGAAGGGGTTACTCGGTGAAATAGGGGTGCATAACAAGGCTTGAATGTTTTCAGTCTTTTCTCCTCATTTGAAGCTTCCTGATGAGTTTTCAAAGATACAAGAATAGGGCATGGATGCATGCAAGTATTCTCTTAATATAAAGGAGGCAGAAGTACCAGCATTTTGAAGCAGGTCTGCAGTGCACTGCAAGACACTTTCTCAAAATCCCAAAGGGTAGGGATTTAGATAGTGATGGAATACTTGCCTTTAGCATGAACAAGGACCTAGATTCCATCCTAGCAAAGCAGAAGAAAGTGATTGGAGAAGGAAAGAAGGAAAAGATGGAAGTAAAGAAGAAACTAAAACATTTTTGCCACCAAAAAAATCAATAGATCCCAGAATCTGCTAGTGCTACAGAAACTGTAGTGGAATTTTCCATTGGAAAATGTTACTTGAGTTCCTCTTAGGAGCTTTTCTTGCTTTTCCTACCACTAACTCTTAAATACAGTTTATAAGATTTTTTGACTTGCTTCTTGGGTCCTTAGATGCATAGCATTCTGTGAGTGTGCCAGAAGGTCCAGCGGATAGTCAAAGAGCAGTGGTCCTGAGTTGAACTATATAATACAGAAAGAAAGTTTCATATGGGTCCCCTGGGCCTTATCTAATATTTGAAATTCTATATCTCTCTAGCCCTAGCAGGAATTCAGACTGAAGTTCGATCTTTCAGGACTCTACAGAATATTTTTGAGCCAGTTTTTCCTTTCCGATGTATGGGCCTTCAATACTAGCATCCAGAAGGGCTCTAAAGATACCCCCAACGTATTTAGGGTTAGCTAAGTGAGAATGGGAAAGATGCCCCAAGGTATGGGTATTGCTTTTGACATGTCAGTTCCATGCCTAGTGTGCTGTCCATTTGATTCTTTTTGAAAGTTCATTTTGCCTTTAGTTCTTCTCTATTCATTTCATGAACAGAGAGAAACAAGATTTTCTGTGGAGATTATATTATTCTTTATTATCTCAAAATTTTTCTGAATCTTTTATAGTTAGTTTCTATTCCTGGAGTGTTTGGTGGTTAAAGGAAAACATGGACTTCAACACTAGGTCTTACCATTAACAGAGAATATTGTCTACAAGATTTCTGTTTTTAGGATGTTAAGTATATCTTTAATAACAACTCATCCACAACCACTGATTAAGGGCCTTAAGGTCAAACCACTGATAAGTGTGTTAAAAGCATGGGAGAAAAATGCTAAAAGGTCCCATTGTATTTGGCAGGGGATTAGAAGCAATGAATCACAAACCTGCGCCAGGCAACCTGGTCTCATGTAAGCATTAGCAAATATGTGTGAGCCAAGGTTTAGGCCTTGGTCTTTGGGCACTCTGTACATTTTTTCCTGGGACAGTTTATTCTTATCTTGCCAACCTTAATTAGTCATATCTATACTTCTGATGGAGAAGAACTAACACCCAGTCTAAGGTAGATTGAACTTAAATAGTTTCCAGCTGTCGAAAGGTCACCATGTGCCTGGCACTGATTCAAACTCAAGTCTGTCACTGCTTCTCAGTGAGAAGGATTGTGATGATAGCACAGCAAAAACAATGTGATTAAATGAGCCAGGCATCCCACCACACTTTGCTTTTACAGAGCAAGGCCATTATATATATCTCATACCGAGAACCATCTTGGTTCCAATTTTCTTAAATTTAACAGTTGGAGTTGGTAATTAGAATAAGGTGAAGTTTTGTTTTTATTTGATTTCTAAGGTATCTCGGGTGAAAGGGAAGGGTGCTTTTTTTCTTTATAATTGATATTTGGCCATGGCCAAATAGTTGCATGTTTGCTCAAGAAGTGTCCTTATAGACTGGGACAACTTTGAGTACTATGCTTTTATGTGTCTTCTACTTGGGAATATAAGTCAGTAGAGGAATTCATTGGAAATGCATTCAACATAACTCTGAGCCTAGAAAGTATTCTAGTTTTACATATTTGGTTTGGAAAAAAGAGAGTTGATTTTGTTTACATGGCAGAAGTAGTTGTTTAGTGGAGGTGAGTTAGGTTTCAGTATTCAGTTTTTTCCTCCATTTACAGATTCACTGGAATTTTGAAAAGATGTAAGTAGTATGGGAGGTCAACTCTCTTCCTTAAGGGTCTTAATATTAGGTTAAATAAAAATGTCAATACTATACCACTCTCCCCAACAAACAGCCCTGCCACACTGAGAAGTCACCCTCATACACCCCTCTCAATTTATTACCAAGGTCTTTGGTATTTTGTGTTTAATG
>PVIU01009618.1:17529-75302 GCA_004026605.1 Ondatra zibethicus | reverse complement strand
TCTGTCGCCTCCCGATGCTATCGCCACCCAGGCTTGTGTGAGCTTTGTGGCGCAGCTCCCTGGAGCCCAGCATGAATGCAAATCCCCACCATTGCCCTCGAGTCTTGTTTGTCCTCTGGGTGAAATGGAATCTGCTGATTTGTCAGTAGGGCCTGTGGCTCAGAGGAGGTGGCAGGCAGGCGAGGTAGCAGCATTCTGACGGACGACAGTCCCTCAAGACTGGGTCTCATGTCCCCTGTTTGGTTTCCATGCCCTTGCCTCAGGACTACCTGATGGCTTGCATTCCTCTGGGAAGTTTAGTCAGATATAATTAATTTTTCTCACACCTAAAAATATGTTCTTTCACTGAGTAAGGGAAACGCTGATTAATTTATCCTTAAGTGTGGTATGGGGAGCTGTTTGTTCTCTTTATACTGGTGTTCAAGCCCCTTTTTTTTTTATCTCACCACAGAGTGAACTGACCTTTCTTGTCATCAGACTTCAAGGTGAGAAAGAAAATAAGCTAGTCCACCAGGGACTCCCGGCCAGTGTCATCTCCCATTGTTCTCCTGGGCACAGGACCAAACTCATCCTGGGGGAACCAATCATGCTCCCTCCTGAGGAGCAAGCAGGGCTGGAAACTGAGTCCTGTCTGTGAACGCCTAGTGTCACACTTTGAGTGTGACACTCATAGGGATCACCATTTTTAGATGGTAAGAGGAGAGAGAGAGACAAGAAGTTGCTGAACCAGAAGGGACAGTCTTTTGTTTAGCCCTGAGGCAAAGGACTCCTTGCTGTCTCCTCTATGCCCCACCTCCCAGCACCCCCCCACACCACCTGACTGACCCTGACTGGTGATCCTGGAAATATGGCTGTTTTGAAACAGATTTTCTTCACTGGTGTCCATACATAGTGGCATCCAGCTAGAAGTCTGGGCTGCATTGTTCCACCATCTGGTTCCACCATCTGATTCCTGTGCTTTCCTTGTAACTTTATTTCTGCCTGTGCATCCATCCACCCACCCACCCATCCATCCATCCATCCATCCATCCATCCATCCATCCATCCATCCATCCATCCATGTATCCATCCATCCATCCATCCACCCATCCATCCATCCATCCATCCATCCATCCATCCATCCATCCATCCATCCGTCATCCACTCATACATTTACTCATCGTTTGCCTACATATTTATTCATCCATCATTTATTCTTCCATTATTCATCTTCTCGTCATCAGTCTATCCATCATCCACCATTAGTTTGTTTATTCCTGGAGTACCATGGTGCCCTCATACCCAACCCAGGGGTTGGAGGTTGTGGAAATGTATCATCCGTCTCAAAAAAAACTCATGGCTTAGTGCAGAAGGACAGGGTAAAGGGAAGACTGCATGCCAGGACGAGAAATGCTCAGATGCAGCCTGAATAAAGGGTCCCGGAAATGTTGCTGAGCCTGCACCTCTGAGGGTGATCAGCAGTTATGTAAGGCAGGAAGTGTGTGCAAGCATATGAACTGCACTGAGAGGCACAGGCCCGGAAGGTGGCATTTGAAGCATTTGACAGGCAAGGAGATAGGCAATACTGTGAGCTGCATCAGTACAGTTTCTGACTCAAGTTTCTGCTGAGTTCTTTGCTTTAGTCACAGTTATATTCCTGGTACATACAAACATTGCCTGCCGTGGTATTTGTGTTCAGGAATCAGCTTTCAGTCTGAAGACCTTGTTTCTAAAATAGGAATGTCTGTCTGCTTCTCCTGGTGCATCCCAATACACTAGAACAGGTCTTGACATATGGTAGATGCTAAATTAGTGTTCAGAGATTCTTGGCATACAGTTGTATATACTACTGTTATTAAATTTAAAAACTTAAATTGAATCAAAATCTTACCATGTCTGTGTCTTGTCTCTCTTTCCATCTCTAATTCTGAAGTCCTTTGCTAGGTGGAGAGATGGAAGACCATACAGGGCCGGGTCCACACCCTTGCTTACTAGATAGCTGTGACTATCATTGTCTTATGTAACTGGAAAGTAGTAGCTGGGCACATCATGAGAAGAACTGAGCACAAGGCTAGATCCAGCCGCTCTGTGACTATTAGAGAGTCAGTGCTCTAATTAATGGTCATAACTGTGACACTCTGGAGCAAACTAAATGTCTTACAAATGTTTTCTGTCTTCAGTGGCTCTTAGAAGCTGCTGGGGGCAATAGGGAGGATGCCAACGGCAGGACAATCTGGTTACCACTCCCTTCAGGTAACTCTGATGACACCAGGCCATTCTGTGACCAGCTGAGTTGTGTACAGACCCAGGGAGAGGAGTTTGTCCCTTGGAGACCTTAGTGAGCACAGGAAGTTGGCCACTTGCTCAGGGCTCCCAGCTCAGGCCCTGAGAGCCAGGAAAGCAGGGAGTGAGATCTGCGTGAGCAGCATTGGCAGAGCCGGAGGCGAGGGGCTGTGTTTTACCCAGCGAGCAAGCTGGCAGTGTTTGCTTACCGTGGTTTGATTTGAGACGCTAATTGAGCTTTAAAAATTTATTACGAAATATCTCATGCATACAAGGGAGTGTAAATAGGGAGTGTGTGTGGCTGAGAAAATAAATATGAGACGAACATCCATGTCACCGTTGTATCTACCGAATAAATTCCAGAATTGCTTTCTGAACCTTATAGCCCCAGCTATGATCCCTGCTTCCTCTTCCAGCTCAGCCCGTCCTACCTCACCTTGGTCTTCGTGGCCTTGCAATGGCACCCTGTGTGTTTACATTCCCTTTCCCTTTATGCTTGTCAGCCTCCTGCCCAGCCAGGTGTTCTCCCCAGCACTCACTAAGCTAACCTCACTCTCCTTTTCCACTTTGGCTGAGACTGCCTGTCTTCTCTTCCAGGAGCGATTCCTGGCCTGCCGTCCCAGGCAGTCAGACACCCCATTCTGGGTTTCTGTAGCACCCTGAACTCACATGGCCTTTGTTATCTGCTTGCATTTAGACCTTGAGACACAGAGGTTGTCTGCCATTTGTGTAAGCCCACCGCTTAGTGAAGGATTCAGCTAATTGTTATGCTCAGAGGATGCTCAAGGAGGACTGGCCTCAGGTCCCCAGGAGCTACTATGATTTTGGAGAGCACTGAGGTCTTTTCTTGAGGGAAAAGCCGAGGCTGCCCCAGCCTTCCAGCACCATCCACTAGCCTCATCAACCAAATAGTCTGAATTTAAAGACAGCAGCTTGTCCTTGTAAGTAGGGTCAGAATGAACCCGCCTTGTCCCAACATGTAAGATGTTCTAGGAGGGAAGTGCTTGGAATGACAATTGAGCCGGGTGACTGAGTGCAGAGCAAGGATGAAGGGAATGTGCAAGGATGCAAGGTTTCCTCCTTCCCCTTCTGGAACATGTGGTCCCTTTCACACGCTGAAGGGCAAAGATTGAATTCTGAGATGTACCTGCTGGGGTGAAAGGACACCGGCACCAACTCCTGCTCCAGGTAAATATCTCTGCACGTCCAAAGAGTATTGAGATTTTCATCTGTGTGTGTGTATGTGTGTGTGTGTGCACGTGTGAGTGCATGCCTGAGTGTGTGCATGTGCATGTGTGTGTACAAACTTGAGGGCTCAACCTCAGAAGCCGTGTACCTTGTTTTTTGGTGTAGAGACTCCTTTTGACCTGGAGCCGTCTGGCTAGCCAGTGAGACCCAGAGACCCACCTGTCTAAGCATATACTGCCACACATGACTTACGCATGTGTGTATGTACACACCCACATGGACATGCAGAGGCTAGAGGAAGATGTCAGGTGTCCTCCGTGGATTTCTGCCATATTCCTTTGGAATAGGGTCTCTTGCTAGATCTGGAGATCACTATTTCCCTGCTAGACTCATAGCCAGTAATCCCCACCTGACTCTATTTCCCCTCCTGTCCGTGCTGGGGTTCCGGATGCACATAACTGGTGATCTGAACCCAGGTCCTCAGGCTTAGGCAGCATGCTTACCCACTGAGCCACCTCCTTGGTCCCTGGCCTTTTCTTAAGCTGTGGATCCTGAAGATTGAACTTGGGTCCTCTTACCTGCAAGACAAACACTTCAGCAGCCCCAGAACCTTCATCTTTTGTAGTTCCCAGTCAGCTCCAGCCCCTCTCTGACCCTCTCCAGCAGTAACTGACAGGCACCAAGGTCTCTCCTCACACACCAGCAGTGGGTGCCTTGCTCTGGAAGCTGAGGTTCTTCTAAGATTGTGATAAAGCAGATGTGCTCAGAGTCTTCATTGTTTTATTTATTTACATATCGATTGCTTCGAACACGACACAAGTAAAATAACAACCGTGTTGCAGAAAATTTCTGAATTTTCCCCCAGGCATGTTTTTTTTCTATGCAAGTAAGGCTTTTAATATTATTATTCATAATCATAAGCGGACCTGGATTTTAACGCCCTTTGTCTTCCCTTCATGTGCATGACTTCATTTGCCACATGGTCTTTGCCACCATTGTGTTTAACTGCTGCACGGGCATTCTCCAGGTCCTCAGTTTCCTGTCAGTCATGCGCTGGCTTTGCCAGGTTTGCTCTCCAATTCTTAGCATGCTCCTCTGAGAAGCAAGTGTAGAGAGAAGGGACTTCATTGTCTAGGGTCCGAGCATGCGAGAGCCTGTGTAGGAGCTGTATTAATTATGTTTCTTGGTGCTGAGATACAACACCCAACAAAGGCAACTTAAAGGAAGGAGGGTTTGCTTTGGCGTATGGTTCCAGGTCTTATGGTCCCTCTCAGTGGCAGCAGCAGCAGCAGGAGACCGGCTGGTTACACTGCATCAGCAGTCAGGAAGCAGAGAGTGAACAGGGAAGTAGGGCTGGGCTGTAAAACTTCTAGGTCCGTCTGCTTTGATCCATTTCCTCCAGGAAGTCTCCACTTCCTAAAGACTCCACAGTCTTCCCAAACAGCACCACTACCTGGCCACCAAGGATTCAAATTCACAAGCCCGAGGGTGATGTTTTACATTCAAACCAGGCACTGGTAAGTTTGTCAGCTTGACAAAACCTAGAGTCACCTGGGAAAAGGGAGCTTTAGTCGAAGAGTTGTTCAGATTGGATTGGCCTGTGCCACGCCCATGAGACACTACCTTGACTAAAGATAGTATGGAAGGGTGTCATCCACTATGGGCAGCTTTCCAGGTAGGTGGGTCAGGGCTATATAAGAAAGCAAGAAGCATTCTTCCGTGGTTTCTGCTTCAGTTCCTGCTGAGTTCCCTCCTGCCCTGATTTCCCTCAGTGATGGACTGTGACCTGGAAATGAACAAGCCCTTCCTTCCCTGTGTTGCTTTTGGTTAGCGTTTTCTCACAGCCGCAGGGAAGTAACTAGAACAAACCATAGCAGACACCTGAAACTGGCTGTCCCTCGGCCATTCCTCTCCCGTTGAGTCACTGGTGGAGCTGGTTGAAGTTCTAGCTGTACTTTGTACTCTGCCTGGAGATGGAGATGGAGAGACTTGACCATGTCAGAACATTCCAGAAGAAAGGAGGGTGGATTCTCCTTGTGTGGCCTGGGATATCTATCCTAGAGTAATGTCATGTTTTAGTTTGAGCCTTCTGGAGAGAACTGTGATGAGGTGGGCTCTCTGGATGAGTAGGAGCAGGCAGGGGCTTAGCTAGAGGACGGGGTCTCGTGGAGCCATGAGGTGTCTCAGTCGATGTCACCACTAATCAGAGCAGCTCTCTGCTTGACCGTGGAGGTGCATTCCTTATCTTTCATCCTACAAACTACCTACTGCCCCTCATGTCAAAGAGGAAACTGGGACTCTGAGGAATGCAGGGTCCTGACCAGATCACACAGCCGCTCAGCCATGGAGACAGGATAGCGTCCCTGCTGTAGCTGAAGCCAGAGCGATCGATGGTAATTTCTCAAAAACAGGATTGTTGCTGAGGATGATGTGGACTTACTTTGGCTTCGTGACTAGTTTTTAAAATGGCCCCAGTGGGCACAAGATTTAGTGAAGAGATTTTATTTTAAGGCGAAGAAGAGTGTTCCTGGATAAGCTGTCTGGAGGTGGAATCAGCTGTGTTGAGAGGTGGGAAATTCCAGAATGGTGGGGAGACGACTATTAACACTACAGAGAGTTCCAGCAGGCAAGTTCAGCCTCCAGCCTGCAGGGCTGTGTGCGGCTGCATATGGCTAGGGACAACCCAACACAAAGCTGCAAACTAACTTAGAAACCGATTTTCCACAGTTTCTTAAATAGCTCCATTGCTTAGTTCACGAGTCTGAACTGTGTAGATGATGATGTTGGTTTGCAATGTTAAAAGGTCAGGCTCTCTCTTGGGGAATCTGATACCTCCTGAAGGTATCAGATGAAGACTTAAAAACAGAGTAACTTTGAATATCCATTCTGGAAGAGTAACTGCTCTCTGGTTACCTGGGATAGTTACCGATCACAAAGGGTTCCAAATTGCTTAAGCAAAACCAGTATTTTCATGGCAGGAATATGGAGGTTGCTCTTGGGGGGCACAAGAAGATGGTGAGCCAAGCTTTGTAGAGGGCTGATTCCAAGAGGCAGCAGTTGGTGGGATCTCCTCCGGACACCGTGACTAGGATGAATCTTTGACTATCAGGGTGGATGGATCAGTTTGCTGTGCCCCCCCCCCCACCTTGTATCTCTTCTTAAAGTTGAGTATAGAAAGAGACCATCTGTTTAGTAAGCTTAGCCGGATGCAGGCCATCCCTTCAATTCCATGACTGACAGCATCCATTATGGAGGGTAATTTTCCAGAAGAAACCCAAGATGCTGATACATAGAGGAAGGCATGGATGCTGGCAATGTTGGGAGCAGCAGTGAGCATCCTTGTTGCCCTATCTTGACCAGCTATGACTCCAGCAAGCACACAGAGCCCTCACTCCTGTCTATTCTCCCAGCTCTCCTGCAGCCTCCACACCCAGACCACAGGAACACTGCATCACTGTGTACTCCAGGTTTATTTCCCAAGACAGGCATCCCAGTTAGGCAAGCGATTAAAACTCTCCAGTGTGTTTAGCAGGAGCAGCCCAGCAGAAGACCAGCTTGCTGAGTCTGCTCAAAAGTAAGGGGCCATCAATTTTCCACCTTGGGGATGCTAGGCTGTGAACAGTATTGTCTTTGCAGAATCATGACCCTCTTTCTGGTGACAAGGAAGGGCTTCTTTTGACAGTTAACACGATAGGCCTTAAAACCCTATTGTTGTTTTTAAAGTTGTTTCTATTTGAGGCCTGGGGAGCTGGCTCAGTGGGTAAAGTGCTTGCCGTGCAATCGCAGGGAGCTGGATTCAGTCCCCAGTATTTGTGTAAAAAGGTAGACATGGCGGTGTGCGTATTATCTCAGCGGCGGGGAGAGATGGCGCTCCTGGGCCACTCGGTATAGCCTACTAGGCAAGCCCCGGGTCTCGACCAGAAACAAGGTGTATGGCTCCTGAAGATGAACACCGAGGTTGACCTCTGGCCCACACGCATACACGCAAACTCATGCACCCCTGTGCCTGCACCTGCCCATTCATGAACAGCCACCTGCAAATACAGTCTCCAAGTTGTTTCTAGTAACTTCTTATATTCATTTTAGTATAGTTTATTAATTGGATGATTCACTTATGAACATAAGTAATCGATTTATTAGTTAATGAGTAGATAAAAGGAGCATATTTATGAAATGTAAATTATAACACACACAAGCGCCACATGTCAGCCACTGGCTCAGGAAACAGCTTAGGATGCTCTCAGAGCATCTGTCAGCATCCACTCCGTGGGAACCACCACTCTGGCCTTGGCATTACGTTGTTTTGTTTTGCATCAGGTTTATACCTCCAAACAGTGTGATGTTGCACTTTTTCACTTAAATGGTGCGCTCCCTTCTGTGGTCTGCAGTGTGCTTTACCTCTCAACGCTGCTCCTGTGATGTCCCGGCATCTCCTGCTTCTGCCCGCCCCCAGTGTAAGGACTCTCGAAGGTCTGTGGCCGTCTGTGGCCGTCTGCGCAGTGCTCAGCATCCTGCTAAGATGAACACTATCCGCCGGCAAACAAGATCTCGTCCACGTGTCCTGCTGTGCACCTATGCTGGTGTAGTCAGGGCTTGCCCTGAGAGGTAGATGTCTGCTCATTGGGGTTGAGTGTAGTTTTCCAAGGTGGTGGCCTGATGGGCCCTGAAATCTTGGATTTGGTTTCCCTGAAGCCTTGTGCCTTGGTTAGTGTTTGCCGCCTCGACTGGAGTTTTCTCCCTTACCGGCCTCATGGTTCTTGAAAGGTAGTTGATTATGTTTTAAATTCCATTTGTCTGACAACCATGTTCAGTCTCTCTGCGGCTTCTCTTTTGAGAAGTTCCTAGATAGGATTTTGCCTACTTTTCTATTGTGTGCTTATTGCTTTCTTGCTGATTTGATACTAATGTGCAATGTCTGTTAGATATATAGTATATCATACGTCATAGGCCACTACATATCACTCACTAACTTTTTAGCTTTTGTGGCTCATTTCTATGGTAGTATTTGGTCACCAAGAATCTCAGGCATAATTTCTTGGAATTAATTAATAGTTGTCTTCCTAGTTAGAGCCTTTCTGTCTTAAGATAGCTGTCTCCCCTCCGTGGTCACAACCATACCCCTTTCTCCTGACTATTGGCGATCACGGTTTTCACATTCTCCATTCCTCTACACTCTATCTGGAATTGATAAACTATTCTTTATTTGGTGTGTTGTTTACTTCATTGTGGCGACCAGATAATGTCAAAAAAGTAGTCTGAAGGAGGATGCGCTTGGTTTGACTCCATTTCTGTCACTGCCCGGGTTTTTAGGCTGAGCTCCCAGACAGACCGTCATGCTCTCCAGTCAACACTGCTGGTCCCCTGTCCCCTACCCGTTACATAGGAAAACAATGTCCTAAACACTTCCCTCCAGTGGAGCCCTCAGTTACAGCCCTGGGAGTCCAGCCACCCTCCTGAGGTGGTTTCTATGGGGAAAGATGGGCTGATGTCCTAACAACAACTGGGGACCAACTTCAGGATTGCTGCTCTCGCCTGTGGCTCAGAAAGGCCTTTCTGGTTAGCTGCAGAGTCCTCAGGATGTAAACACAGGCGACCTGATTTTGCCCTCCACTTCCTCCTGAGTCAGAACCATTTGGGGTTAACTCAGGAAAGGGGCTAAATTAAGCCTCGAAACCAAGCAGCCTTGATGACAGGCAGTTTGTTGTGCTTGAGTGACTGCCATGATGGGTCTCTGCTTATAAGGACAGCACTAATCTCATCTCTAGAGAGCAGCCGTGGCCATCCAGCTTCTGCCCTGTAGAGACAGGAGATACCAGGTCCCTCACAGGACCTGCACATGCATTCAGCATGTCTCGCCTGGACACTGTGCTCTGAAGTAGAGGCCCAGGTGCTCCTGTCCTAGAATCCTCAGCATCTAGAAGGCAGCCGATGAGTATCACCAAACCCCAGCACATAAGGTCTGATGTTTGGAGACCCTTCCACCCACAGCAGAATGAGGAGTAGGCTTCTACGTACCTTCTTAAGGCTTACGTAATGTCTGGACCATGGAGTGGTCAAAATCAAGGGGAAGGGAGCCAGTTCTCACTTGCCAACAATCAAGCAGATGCCACTGCACTGAAAATCTGTTTGACAACACTACCAAAGTCACACACATACATACCCCACGCCTGTTTTCCTCTGCTGAGTGCACGTAGCTAGAAGAAATTACATACATGTAAATTTTACATTAGAAAAAACATGAGTGGATATGGGACTGGAATTAAAACACACGTACTGCAGTATTTAAAGGGAGTATCATCAGAGCTTCAATTTGCTTTGAAATGTTCTGAAATAGAAGGTGGGTATAGGGGGTGCATGGATGTGTGTTGGCACAAGCACATGCCTGCACACAGGAGTTGTGGAGCAGGTGTGTGGATGCTCGCTGTAAGGGTCCTTCAGCTTTTCTACAGGGGGACCGTTCTCCTATGCAGTGTGCAGTATGGCACCAGAAGATGAGTGGTAAGCCATGGCAGCCCCAAACCCCACTCTTCCCAGGTTCCGTTAATAGTAGACTAGACCCATCGGTCTCCGGTATGTAGACTCAAGAGGCCACTGTTCCTAGGAGAGACTGTTTGAGCTAGGCTACACCCAGCCCCATAGGTGAGCCTTACAAAGCAATGTGGGGAACAAAGCCAGAGTCCTGAAAGAGAATGTTGTGGGAGTCCATTTGTGAAAATTCAAAACCAGGCAAAGCTGCCTATAGTGTTAGGAGTCACGTGAGAGTTGTCAAGAGGAGGGAATAAGGGTCAGTGGCTTTAGTGGATCACTAAAGTGGATCAAGGGAGGTCCCTGTGGATGCAGAAGGCTGGGTTTGGTTTTTTTTTTCATTTTGTTTTGTTTTGTTTTGAAATCTTAGCACTAAAGAGTGTATCCATACTTAAGCTGTACATTTAAGGACGTGTCCCTTTTCGCAGCATTGAAAACGGAAAGAAGAAAAAGCAAACTATTTCTCCTGACTGTTGTCAGGGTCAGAACCCACCCAGGATGCACCCTTTCGCTCACTTACACGCTTCATGCAGTCACCGATGTACTCCCCAGCTGTCACCGATGGGCTCTGTCCTTCACACAGATAGTGTCCTGTGCTCAGCATAGTGAGGCTTTCCAGGGTTCACATGCATAATAGAAGGGGTGAGAAGACACTCATGGGGGAGCCTCACTCCTAACATCTGGATTTTCAATGGTGATCTGGGGATGTACTCCCTAAGACGTCATGTGACCTGTATATTAGGAGTCTCCAGAGGAAACAAAACCAATGGTGTGTGAGGAAGCACATTTGGGTGGGCATGTGTGGTGTGTGCGTGCATGCATGTGTGTGTGTGTGTGTGGTGTTTGTATGGGTGTATGTGTATCTCTATACATATGTTTCTTTTTATATGTATTGTCCTAGTTAGAGTTCTAGTGCAATAAATATGTGACCAAAACATATTTATGCAACTTGGGGAGCAAAGGGTCTATTTCATCTTTCAGCTTACAGCCCACCATCACAAAAAGACAGGACAGGAACCTAGAGACAGGAATTGAAGCAGAGGCCATGGATGATCACTGCTCACTGCCTTGTTCTCCACGGCTTTCTTATACAACTTGGGAGCAACTGCCCAGGAGTGGGAGCACCCCAATGAGGTGGGCCCTCCCACGCCAATCATTAATCAAGAAAAACATTCTATAGACTCGCCTACGGACAATTTGATGGGAGCGTTTTCTCAGTTGAGGTTTCTCTTCCCAGATATAGCTGTGTTTGTGTCAGGGTGACAAAACCAACCAGCACGCACATAGGTTTCTTACCCGTGCTATCCCCTGAATACAGGAAAGCTTTTAGCTGGAAAGATGCAGTTTCTTCATAGAGGAAGTCTAATCTGGTCTGTTCCTGGATCCCATCCCCCACAGGCCCCATGTGTCAGCATATTTTAAATATAATTGGGGGTAGAAATAGACAAGGAAGGGTTGAACTGCTGATCTCTGGGTGGCTATACTAACTACCCTAATATATAAACGTTAGTCTTGCCTATTACAAATACACAAGGAGTACAGAGAATAGCAGAAACATACACCTATCATTCACAGTGGTAACAGTGAGCAGCCCAGTGTCTGCTGCCCAGCCTAAACTGCAGAGAGTGATCAGCATCTCTGAAGGCCATTGTGCCCCAGGGATTTCTTACTGCTTTGGCTAGAGGAGAACATTCTTCTGGATTTCCTGTCCATCATTCTTTGTTACAGAACTCAAAACACACATTGCCCAGCAGTGGCTGTTTGGAGCCTTCACAGATAGTCAGGATACACATATTCTGCGGGTAGGTGCCTTTTCCCTCCAGTGTCTGAGCTTGGTCCATGCTGTCAGGGACAGCTGCAGTAATGCCATCTCTTTGTCATGGAATATTCCAGCCGTGCGGCTCTGTTACCACATGGTCACTGACGCACACCTGGGCAGCCTCCAGCCCTTTGCTGGGACAGCTGCTACTGCAGCTGGATGATCGGCCTCAGTCTCCAGGTACACAAAGCCACCCTCCCTCTCTCTCTCAGATGCACAGCTGGGAGAGCAGGTGCCCAGCTACAGACTGTCTCTTTGCTTTCCTAAGTAGTACCAAATGGTGTTCCAGAACAATTGTGCCAGCATGTATTCCCACCAGAGACCACGAGAGTCTTGTGGGACCACCTCCTTCACACCTTGGAGGAAGTGCTGACAGCCTCTCTGGGTACAGCACCACCTCCTCTCGGACCTGCCTACTCCCCTCCCTATCTCAGCCAGAGCTCTAGAATGCATGCGTGCGATGGTGGTGCCCCTATGCCCTCCTGAGCACAAAGCACACACTCCTCTCCTGGCTTTGACCCAGCGTACAATCTCCCCACTCGCTCTAGTGTGACTGCAGTAGCTCTCTGTCTCTGCTTCATGGGAAAGGGGAGAGCAAGCTACACTGAGTGGGTGGCCTGAGGCCTAGACTTTATGTTGCTAATAGATCATCCTTGAAATTTTTAACTTATGTTCTGACACTGTGTGTGTGTGTGTGTGTGTTTGTGTGTGTGTGTGTGTGGTGGGCTTGAGTGTGTGCACCTGCACATGTGTGCACAAATGTGGAGACCAGTGATCCCCCTTAGGCTGTCATCCTTAGGAAAGTTGTCCATCTCCTTTGAGACTGTATCTCTAATTTTTCTGAAGCTAACCCTAACCAAATAGATTAGCCTGACTGGCCAGCGAGTCCCAGGGGTCATCCTGTGTCTCCATCCCCAACCCTGGGATTCCAAGTATGCAGGCGTTGTTTGTGGGACCTGGGATCTAATTCAGGTCCTTGTATTTGCAAGGCAAGCACTTGACTGACTGAACTATCTGCCCAGGCTCCATGTTCTGCCATCTCTCCGTGAGCAAGAGAGATGTATGCCGAGATCCTGTCCGATGCTGTAGATGTCACTCACCCATGGTCTAGTCCTGAATCCTGTAGTCACCCCACCCATCCACCTGGCCTCAACAAGGATGCTGAGAAATGATCTCTTTCTGTTCTGTTTCTCGTCATTCCAGGTTAGTCTGGCGAGGAAGATAAAGACATTTGCAACCAAGATGGTAATCACAAGTGGAAATGATGAAGACCGGGGAGGCCAAGAGAAAGAGAGCAAAGAAGAGAGTGTTCTGGCCATGCTGGGCATCATTGGGACCATCCTGAACCTAATCGTCATCATCTTTGTATACATATATACCACACTGTGAATGGCCCCAGGCAGCCTTGGCTGCCTCAGGATGGCCATGAGACAAGGGTTGTGTGTGTCCACCTCTCGGTGACCAGACACTGCAGGGGGCCACACCTGCTCCATCAATGTACCTTCGAACTTTCTAACAGGTCACCAAACGAACCCATCCTGCTAGGAGGAGCAGACACTCTGAAGCACAATGAATCCAACGAAACTCATTCAGGCCACAAGGAACTTAGCGTCCCTGGCAGGGGACCTGGCAGGATGCTGGAAAGACCAGCCTTCGGCACGAGTGGTGGGCAAAGGGGTGAGGAAATGCCTCACCCTGGAGTGCTGACCACAACACACACTGGAAAGGAGGATGCGTGGGGCGGCCGCAGCTCAGCTGCCCACCTCCCAGGACCTGCTCTAGGGGTGGTCCGTTCGCAGGCATCCCATTCATCAAATGTTTCCAGCTGTTTGATATGGAAGATAACTTATTTTTCATTTTTCATTGGCTTGATGTGTGTATCTGTTCATATCAAGGTTTATAAATATATATTTTTAATAAATGTGCTCTATTTTTTAGCATGAACCAAATATTTGGAGAAGCACTTCTGGATCCATAGCTTTTCATGGTTTTAATCGCTTTGCTCCATCAACCGCGGGACATCTTTTCTGTAGCCATCCAGGTGTCTCAGTTCGTCTCTGGCTCTCATGCTCCTTCTCCTCCCCATCTCTGCCTCTCCATTCTCTCTTCTCTCATTCCTGTCTACTCCCTCTTCTCCCTTCTCTCTCTCCTCTCCTCTCCCTCATTCTCTCCTCTCTTCCCCTGCCTTTGTCTCTTCTCTCCTCTCCCTCTCTCCTCCCCTCTTCTCCCCTCTTCTCCTCTCCTCATCTCTCGTCCAGAGGACATTTTTTCCCATAATACCAGTCATGGTCTTGGCTGGTGCATGTTTCGAGATTGTCGAGTGGTTTTATGTTGTTCTGTCAGAGATCTAAAACGATTGTGGGCATGCAGACCTTAAATGCACCCTGTCTTCAATGAGAATTATGCATGCACAAGGGCTGAGTGACAGATCCGCTTTCAACATGTTTTTGAAGGACTGCCACTGAGGAAGATGAGCGTGGCCCTGCCTGCAGGTCACCCGCGGGATGGAGCAGTCAGCAGCTCACCGGCAGTGTTGCTCATTCACCCCTGCAAACCATTTGTTTCTCAGATTTTGATTTTTTTTTGCGACCGTGAGAGATGGGAACGGGGTAAGCTCAATGTTCGGTGTGCTGTCCCTTCTTTGATGCGATGCCTGGGTGGGGCCAGGTCTCTTCAGAAGTTGGAGGGATTTGATTGATGTGAGGCCTTCCCACTGGAGGAGCCTATGGTCAGTCAGCTCCTGCTGTAAAGATGCCGCTGTGACAAGTGACCTGTCAAGGGCATTGGAAGGGGCTCAATGATCTCTGTAAAGAACCCCTTGCGCATTTTAAAGCTGGTTCCCACCCACAGGAAGCTATTTCCTCTCTAAGGGGTTGGTTGAATAAATACAAACTTGCCCCGCTCCCTGGCTCCCTAGCATAGCCCCAGCCTGGACGCCGTCAGGATCAGTGTTCTTTCCGCCACCGGCAGAAATGGCAGCAGCCTGCCCCGTTGGATTCGGATGACACCGATGGGGTCTCTGCCTGCCCCTTCCTTAAACGGCACCACGGCGGAGTCATTTCTCAGGCTCCACTAAGGGACCAGTCTCTTTTATAAATCAAATACCCGTGAGCACCTGGCTCTGGCCAGAAACGTCTCCTTCCCCACCTGAAGGAAGGACACTTTGTGCACAAATCACCGGGCCCTCTTAGTAGCCCAGGAAAAGGAGAGTCTCACCTGTGTTGTAGAAGAAGGAAGGAGAGCTCAGACCAGGAATCTTCCCCAAGATTACCTGGCATCCAGGGGAGTCAGATCCTAGCCCAGCCTGTCCAGTTCCTTATCCCAGCCAGGGTGGGCAGGGAAAGCCTATTGTTTTGTGGAGGGCCAGCTCTGCACACCTCCCTCCTCCTCCCCCATAACAGGAAACAACCTGAGAACTCCTTGGGCCCTGGCAGATTACGACACAAATACAGATGGGGCGGAGAGGCTGAGTAGAAATGTAAGCGACGCCCAGGAGAGCGCCACCTACAGGCCGTGTGATTCTGGGAAATCTGTAGTTCTGAGCAATGAACTGAGTGAACAATAAAGGTGCGATGGGTAAAAACCTACTGGTGTCGCTGACTTCCTTGTGAGTGTTTGTGTAGTCCTTTTATTTAATAAAACTTGACCATGGCTGTATCTATTTAATTTGATTTATTTACCTTGATACAGAGTCTCCTGTAGCACAGGCTGGCCTTGAACTTGCTATGCAGCTGAGAATGATCCTTCACCTCCCCAGTACCAGGGTCACAGGCATGTGCCACCACAGCCTGACTGAATGTGACTCCGCTTTAAGTGGAATTCTGTCCGGTTTGAACTGAACAAGCCTCAGGGACTTCTGAGGGACTTCTCAGGGTGTTGATTAGGAACTCATGGAAGAGGAAGGGGGGAAATCACCTTTAAGATCCTCACCACGGGGGCTGGAGAGATGGCTCAGCAGTTAAGAGCATTGCCTGCTCTTCCAAAGGTCCTGAGTTCAATTCCCAGCAACCACATGGTGGCTCACAACCATCTGTAATGAGGTCTGGTGCCCTCTTCTGGCCTTCAGGCATACACACAGGCAGATATTGTATACATAATAAATAAATAAATAAATAAATAAATAAATAAATAAATAAATAAATAAATAAATAAATATTCTCACCATGATTTCCTGACCATTTTTCTGCCTGGCCCTGATCTGGAAATAAAACTTCCCTTTGCATGACTGGCACACAGTGAGGACCATCCCTGCCCTTTGTGCAGCTGACACACATTGGGAACCATTTTTGTTCCTTTGTGTGACTGACACACAGTAGGGACCATTCCTGTGCTTTGTGTGACTGACACACAGTAGGGACCGTTCCTGTGCTTTGTGTGACTGACACACAGTGGGGACCGTTCTTTCCAAAGCTCCAGCTCCTGTGTCCACTTAGGCTGTTTAGTAGAAAATAATAACACCACGGGGCAGGCTCATAGCCATCGCCTGATCTGAAGTTTGTGGGGGGATATTGGACCCAGAGGGATGTACACGACCTTCTCTTCCCATTGGCTGAATCAGTTTAGCCCAGCCTCAGCCAGCACCCACACTCTGGTTCCAGCACCTCCCACCCTCTGAAACACAGACAATCTCAAAAGCATGCGTGTTGCTCTCTCTCCAACATATCCAACATACCTCCCACAGCTTTGCCTCTAAAACCCAGGACAGAGATGTCAGACAACCAGCACCTAGACTTGGCTTAGGGTCAGCTTTATTAGCTGCTGTCAAGCATGAGAAAGCCTACTCACCTCTCTTCCATTGTTCTCCATGGAAACAATGCGGTGGGCATTCGAGCGCTTTCCAAACAGCTGCTTAGGAAGCCAAGGCTGGTAATGATACCGCTACATCCAGAGACGGGAAAAACTGAGGAACCAAATTCCTGACCCCTATTCTGAAAGTCCCTTTCACATACCCTGTGCCTCATGTCACTGTGCACGGGACTTCTGCCATGGCAATCCTCCAGAAAGACCACCTTGAGATCGGGAAGATCCTCCGACTGTTGTATAAGGGTTCTTGCCTCTCCTGGAAAGCAGATGGAAGGAACAGATTGCTCATGCTTTGTGTTCATAAACATTTGACACACATCCACGTATGCTTTCCCAGAAGCTGGGCTGTTTTGCTCTAAGAAGCAGAATCACACAGCCTCCGTAAATTCTCCCGTGGAAAGGCATGCTTCCTTTCTCTACTTCCATGAAAGAGTGGAACAGAGTCAAGAAGGGTTGTCTCAATGAGAAGGCCTTTTATTGAGCATACCTTCCAGGTACTCTGAGAGTTGGCCTCACACCTGAGTATCCAGTTCTGTCATTGGTCCTGGTCTCCTGATGACCAACACTGCTTTATGTCCTACCTAGCCAACTTCGGAAAACAGAGGGGCAATGACAGAATAGCCCTAAATGCTGTAGATCAATAATAATGATGACGATGATAATTACCGCCAGTGGATTTTGGTAGCTTCTACTTGATCAGCAGTAAAGGAATCAAAGTTAGAATAAGCACAAGGTTGAGTCAGTCCTAATTCTGGGAAGATCGAAAAATTGTTCTCCATTTGCTCTTCGTCTCTCTCATTGAGAAGGGAGATGGCCACCTCATAAAAGCCTAGAACATCCTAGATGGACTGTCCATGTGAACTAGTCATGAGTGAAATCTACTGAGCTATCTATCGTCACCTAGTCCCTGTGACTTCCAATCAGGCAGATGACTAGAGGTCCCTGCCCATAGCTCTCTATTCAGCAATAAACTCTCACGGCTTTGCTGACTTCTGCAGTTCACATATGGGTCCTAACTCTGCAGTCTGTTTGTGAGAGGATCCACACTCATGGTTCTTGGCTTCCCATCACTACAGCACCACCATCCTTCTCCTGGGGATTATACCCACTCCCTTCTCACCACTGGAGACTCATTATCTCCATCACTGAGGCCCTCACCTGACCGTGCCGGGCCCATTCTATCTTTGAGTTTTGTCTTTGATTCTAAAGCATTCAGTTCTGTGTTTGTAACACTAAAGACTCCACAGCAGGACTTTGGGCTCTGAAGTTCTGAGGTTGCCTCGGTATTGAAGTGTCCTATGATATGATGTTGGCTCAGTCACCTCGGTATTGAAGTGTCCTATGATATGATGTTGGCTCAGTCACCCAAGCTCTCCCCTGTCACTTTTTTTTTCTGCAGAAAAAGTGGTGGACAATTCTATGACCTGTGGATGTCTGAGCAGTAAATGGGTATAGAGATCCCATCTAGTCCTCCTCACTCAAGATAGTCTCTCTTTTTTCTGAATACCAAAAAAGCCACCAAGAAACAGGAATAAAATATGGAAAGAAACATCTAAATTTAAGTTTTGGTGCTAACATTTATTGACTCTTGACCTTGGGCCAAATCCTCAATGCTTCTGAACCTTCATTTCCTCAATGTCATATGAATTATGTCTCACTACAAAATTGTTTGGAAGCTAGAAATGTATGCTTTAACTAGCCATTAACGAAGTGATTAAAGATTGATGGTAGAGAGATGCATCAGCTTGGTTCATACTAAGGAATGATACTAAATTCAGATTCAATATTGTGGCAAAATCTTTCTCCTGTCAAAGTGGAACCAGGGATGGTTTCCAGGTCACCAGATTGAAAACACCACGTATGAAGACAATGGGGGCAGCTCCATGTCAGAGGCTGAGTAGAGTGCGCTCTCTCCAGCAGAGACTCGGTTTGTGCTCTGTCTTCTACTGACTAAGGAAACAAATGGAGAGAGAGGGTTGTGAGGAAGGCAGAGGTGTGGGGGTCCTGAATTGCATGGCAGGGTGCACCTCATTCTCTTCCTTGTTCCCAGCGAACTTCAGAAACAACTCTGTGAGGTGAGCAGAGAAGATGGAGACATACTTCCCGAGCTCCATGGCAGGGTTCAGGGCTCTACTGCCTGGTGCCTTAACAAATCATTACACATTTATGATTTAATTATTTATCTATGCTGTGTGCACGCACGTGTTCATACATGCACACACACAGCATACGTGTGGAGGTCAGAAGACAACTTGTGGGAGCTGGTTTTCTTCTTTTACCTTTTGGTTTCTGGAGATCAAACTCAAGTCATCAGACTTGTAAAACACTGCTACCCACTGAGCCATCTCAATGTCCTTGCTGGTCACTTGTGCAAGAAGAGACAGAGATGGAGTGACAGCCACTAGAAGAACTCACTCTGGATCTCTGGGTGCAGTAGAAATAGCACCAACAGGGTATTAAAGGCCCCAGATAGTTAAGTAGTTGGGAATGATTGTCAACTAGTTACACTAGGCCAATATTACCCTGATACAAAAATCAAACAATGACCTTTTCCCCCCAAGTGCATCAATGGCTATCACGGGCATAGATACAAAAATCACTTTAAAATTAGCAAATCACACTCTTCCATGTAATATATTATAACAAAATGGTGTCTCTCTCAGAAATACAAGGTTAATTTAACAATTGAAAAAGGGCTGCTGTCGTCTGCCACATTAACAGACTAAGAGGGAAAAGCGAAGTCAGCACAGAGGTACAGAAAAGTGGTTGAAAGAGTTCAATAGTCACTCGGAGTTTCTAAAATCATATCAAACTTCTTCATAATTGGACAATTTGGACACCCTGAGTCATATCTACGGGAGAAAGTATATTCAAACATTTTCTTAACGGCAAAAATTTAAATCCTTTCCCTCCCAAAACTGTAAGCAAAATGCCAATGTAAAATTATGACTTGACTGAGAATACATTTTTAAAATATGGATAAGTCAGTCCTGTGAATGAAAACGGCAGAGTTCTGTTAAGAAAGATTCTGAAGGAGGCAAGCCAGAGAGAACATTCCAGGTCTTCAGAGGAAAGTAGTGGCTACCGTGAAGACGCAGTTTTCCCACACTTGATCCATGCATTCAGTAAAAGCCCTTTTAAACCCCAGCAGCCTTTCTGGGCTGAAATTGACAAGACAATTCTGAAAGTTATGTGGGAATTCCAGCACAGCCAAGCAGAGTTTAAAAAGAGCAAAGCCTTGGGATCTTCTTAATTTTACAGCTCTCTTTAAAGTAACAACGAACAAGGTGTTTGGTGGAAAGAAAAAGAGATTAATGAGATAGAGTAGGAACATCCAAAAATAAACTCATAACTAATAGAACAATTGATTTTTTTTATGAAGGTCCCAGTGCAATTTGGTGGCAAAATGAGAATATTTTCAACAAACAATGTGGAAGCAATTGAGGAAAACGGATAAGTGTGTGTGAACGTGGTCCCCTTCCTCTCACCACGTACAGAATTACTACAAACACCATGTCAAAGGTAAATCTATAAGGAAACACAAAGAAGCAGCCATCCAACCTGGGGGTAGGAAAATATTTCCTATGCAAGACACAGAAAACGATCCCTGAAAAACATCAGGTGATAATCTAGACATCATTAAACTCAGAACTTCTCTTTACTAAGGCAGGGGATGCAGCTCAGAAGGAAAGCAGTTGCCTGGCACACTGGAGGCCATGGATTTGATTCTCAGAACTAAGAAGGAAGAAGAAAAGTAAGGGAGGATGTGAAAGGAGAAGAAGAGGGAGGGGAGGAGAAGGAACAAGAGAGAGCGAGGAGAAAGGGAAAAAATCAGAAAAAGGGGAGGAGGAGGAAAAGGAAGGGGAGGGAAAGGAGGAGAGAAGAAGGAACTCTTTTACAAAACCATCAGAAAACTAAATAATCAAGACATGAACCAAAAAAAAAAATGCAATACAGTAATTTAACAGAGGACCTGTAATCAGAATACATAAAGATGACACAGAACTCAGTAATGAAAATAATATGACCCAGTTTTTTCATAAGCAAAAGACATAAATAAATATTCAACAAAGAAAGACATACAAACATCGAACGATCGGATGCAGGCACCTTTTATGGTCAAGGAAATGCCAACGGCACACTCACTTAAATAAAGATACTTACATCTTGTTTGTGACTTCAAAATCCCTTTAGAATCTCTGCTGTCACTGAGAGATGAAGGCTTAAAATTTCATAACCCATCTTGCGTATCTTCCCTGTGCACGCTGTCATCACAAAGAACAATTCAAGCTCTCATGCATGTTTAAAGCTGTCCAACCACGAAACTCTGGGTTAGATGAACTGGGAGCTTCTGAGGGCAAGTTCATTCTTCCACATCTCAAACTTGTTTTTCCCCCATTAGCGTGTTCTTTAGGCTCTGGGTGTCACAGACAAAGTTCATATGAAGAACAGATCTTTGGTGGTTGGAAAAATGCTTCAGTGGAACACACTTGCTGAATTTTGGATTCCTCAGTGAACACACACCTGAATTTTGGATTCCCAGCACCCATGGAAACGCCATACATGGCAACACATCTGTAACCTCATCATCAATAAAGATGGAGACAGGAGGACCCTTGGAAATCATTGGCTAGCTGATCTAGCTGACTTGGTGAGTTCCCGGTTCAGTGCGAGACCCTGTCTCAAAAAAAAAAGTGGAGAGCAATTAAGAAATATACCAGATGGCAACCAGTGATCTCCACACACACATGTGCACACGTCACACAAGCATGTACATTACACACACACACACACACACACACACACACACACACACACACACACAGAATCCATCTCTGCCTTTGAGCTTTCGGTCCATAATGTGATTAACTCAGTTAAATGTGATTCAATATTCCTGGTATCTTTTCCTGCTAGAAACAGCTAAACTCTGTGAAGGTAACTGTGAATGACATAAATGTGTTTCACAAAACTCAGGGTAAATGAATGTGTTTCTAACTCAATATCCCTTCAGGCAGATACCAAAAAAAAAAAAAAAAAAGGATCTCAGACACTTCAGCATCACCTGACACAATGGATTGAACATCAGCATCCCTACCACTCATGATGCACGGATCTGTAAACTAACAGGCCGTTATTGTGGGGACCTCTTTGACATCCCCCAGCCCATCCCTGGCATTTTGCAGTTAGGAAGCCGAGGTCAGGAAAAGTCTTCAGTCTAGAGGTTCATCCCCATGAGGACGCTTGCTTCACTAAGGCCTCTGTATGTGGGAAGCTGT
Source organism: Ondatra zibethicus (assembly GCA_004026605.1). Lineage (NCBI taxonomy): Eukaryota > Metazoa > Chordata > Mammalia > Rodentia > Cricetidae > Ondatra > Ondatra zibethicus. The sequence goes on along the minus strand of PVIU01009618.1, from coordinate 53,429 downwards.
AGGCCTCAACTCCTGGTGCTGCTTCTGGTACAGTCAACTGTGCAGAGGACACAGCCACCAGCTAATTGGAAGAAGGGCTCAACACATCGTCATGACCTCCCTTGGAAGAATGGCCCTCTCGCCTGCCAGGTAGGCTGTTGTTGATTTTCCTTGCCAACAGCCGGCCACTGGATTTTCTGCCCTGGGAATCTTGTCCAAATGGAGAGTTTTTATAGGCCTTGTAAGGCTGCCATGTGGGCTGTCTGGTTATAAATAAGCATTTCTGTTCCCAAACCCAGATTTGTATAAACTCCTCCAAATGTCTGCCCATGAGCCGTGATTCCAAATGAAGCACAGCCTGCCCCACGGGACTGTGTAACCTGCCAGATACAGTAAGGAGGGAGCTGGGAAGAGCGCTTGGAAAGGGCATCTGGGAGAAAGCCAGGGGCAGAAGGCAGGGGCCGCAACTTAACAAGAGATTACATGGCTCTGAGTAAGAGCTGGACATCAGAGTTCAGTTCTCTACATCCAAAGAGTACCTTTACTACTTATGAACAGGGGACCCACGGGCCTTACTCAGCCTCTCCGTGACACATCTACCCAAGGTCCCTCTCACGTTCTCATCGCCCAGGCTGGAGCTGTTGCACAGTAGGCACACAGTAAGCCCTTACCAAATCGGGTTCATTTGAATCTGTGCCCTATGGAGAACCACTGCCACCAGACACGAATCACTCTCCTTTCCTCACAAGTCAGGAGCCTTTGGTGGAAGAAGAGGCAGAAACCCAGTTGCACAGGTCCAAAGACATCTGCAGTTCTCTGCTAAGGGTTCATGAGGAGGCTCAACACCACTTCCATCCCAGTGGTACTTTATTTCATTGAGTAAAGTTCATGCTCAAAATACGTGAGATAGTAATTAGATGTGCAGTGAGTTAAATCCCACCACCTGCACTGCTAGAGCGGGAAGTAACTTGGGTCAGGGTTCATGCTGTACCCCTGCCCTGGCATCCAACAGTGCCTTTTGTTCTGTCCCAGGGAAGGCAGAGAAAATGCCGTGTGGTTTGGATGATGGTGATGGTGGTAGTGATGCTGGTGGTGACAGCAGGAGTCATACATCATGATGGCTGTGGTGTCAACGGTGGTGATGGCAGTTGTAGCGGTAGTGATGGTAGCATCTGTGGTGCGCGATGATCTTGGTGGTGATGGTATTCGTGGTCATAGTGATGGTGGTGGTGATAGTCGTGGTGGTGATGCTGGTGACAGAGGTGATGGTAGTGGTAGTAGTTGTGTTGTATTGGTAGTGGTGGTGGTAGTGATGATGGTAGTGATGGTGGGGATGGTGGTGGTACTGATGATGATGGTTGTGCTGGTGATGGTCATGACGATGGTTCATAGAGAGGACCATGTGAACTAATTTTAAAACCTGAGAGAGACTGTACAGCGTTTTCCAGTTCCCTTGGTGCAAATGTTCCAGCATGTACATCAATACCTCTTTTAGGAATCTGAGAGGGAACGATTACCTTTAGTTCCAAGCATTATGGAACTGATGTGTGACGTCGTGTGAAGAAGAGATGAAGGGCAGCCTCCCCTGACACAGAAAAGGGATAATCCCAATGACAAAGAGAACAGAGGGGTCCACAGAGTATCTGATGGGTGAAGAAAGCAGGCCCGAGTGAGGAGAACAGGAGGCACAGGAAGCAGTCACCGGGCATTAGCGATTAGTGCTCGGCTCAGTTGGAAAGGGGGATCCTGAGAGAACACCCTGAGAGTGACAATGATTTGAGCTGTGGTCTTGGATCACAATGCCAACTAAAGTGGGCAAGATTTACAGAAATAAAAATAACCCGGCTCATGGAAGCATGCTCATCTAGGGCTCCGGAAGAGCTAAAAGGCCCCAAAGCGAGACCAGCAAGAGTAGAAAGCCCCGTGGGGAGCATGTTGACCAGCGCTGTCCAGTCTGCCTGAGAGCCCTCTGCTTGTTGTCTAAGCAGAAAGAGTATTCGGAGCCCTCGGCATCTGAGGGTCTCAATTGAGATGAAACAGCCAGGGAACGGGATCAGTTTCCTGGTGAAAAGGCAGCAGAACTGGTCCCTTCTGCCATGTGAGGACAGTTGAGGAAGTCACCATCTCCGCAGAAGGGGCCCTCACCAGACTGAATTCACCAGCGGCTGCAGCCCAGCTTCCTGGCCATCAGAACTCTGAAGACTAAGTGTATCAATCGCCCTCTTGTTTGTTTTAGGAGCCTGAACAGAGTACACATGAGTTTGCCTCTTGTGCCACATTTTGCCATCTTCAGGGTCTCAGAATTCTTGTTGATGCCCTCCCTTGCTGCACCCACAGAAACAGACACCAGTTTCCCTCGAATTTCCGCAGACCTCCCCAACATTAGCCCTCTGCTGAGATCACAGCGCTCACTGATTCCTTTATCCATCCATCCACCATGTGGGAAGCAGCCACTCTGCCCCAAGCACCATGTATAGCTGGAGACTTGAGAGAAGTCTACCACATACTGGCTCACCATGAGAAGCTCAGGTGTGGCCGAGCTGGGGAGACAGGTACAGGAGTAGCCTATTTACCCAAGTGCCTCGGGACCTAGGACAAGATGGAAAATAACAGAAGCCTTCTTGGAAGAGGGTCTGCTCGAATAACAGGTAGGATTTGGTCATGGGATTCTAGGTGGAAGATGTAGGCAGTAGAGACGGGGGCGGGGGGAGAAGGGGGCAGGTGTACATGCCAAGACACAGACCCTCATAGCTTTCTGCTGTCTGCTGGCACTAAGCTGTCTCAAAACCTAATGTTTTCAGGTTTTTTACTTCATAGTTTTCTCACCATGGGGCCATTTAAGTCCCAGGCTCATCTGAGTCTTCCCAGCTTGGGGAAGAGTGGGCTAACCTTTGTTGCTTGGGAGTCACTAGCGTTCATAAATGTGCCTTCTTCTTGACAGCCAGCCTCACCCTCTCAACAGCTTTGTGAAGCATGGCATGAGCCCTTGCCAGCCCCCTAAACTATTTAGTTGTCAAAGATAAACCAGGCTCACCAAGAGGCTGCAGATCTGGGCTCACACTGGCTCCCTTCTCTGTGGAGAGCCTCTTAAAACCTACTCTTTTGTTGGAAATCAAATATTAATGGAAGGAGTGAAAATTCACTGTGAGTGCTCGAAGAGCCCAGAGGAAATCCCCAGGGATATTTGGCTGCACCCAAGACTCCATCAGCCTGGCTCTTTGCACCGAGAAAAAGGGTCTGGTTCCGAGATGGGTTCTGAAGCCGGTCTCACTCCTCACCATGCCCAGTGGCTCCTGGTCGCCTCTTGGGTAACTGTCTGGGCCATCCCTCTGCTCGTGCTCTGACAGGCTGGATCACGTGGCCTGCAGTGACAGACACACTGGACCTCTAACTCCTATCAGTGGGAATCCCAATTCTTAGTCTGCTTTCTACTGCTGCGATGAAAACGCTGCCCGAAAGCTACCCGGTGAGGAAAGAGTTTATTTCATTTTATCACTTGAGGAAAGTCAGAAGGGACTGAAGTGGAGACCATAGAGGAATGCTGCTTATTAGTCTGCTCTTCAAGCCTTGCTCAGCCTGCTTTCCTATACCACCCCAGAGCTACCTACTTAGGGAGCGGCACCGCCCACGGTGGGCTGGACCCTTCCACATCAATCATCCATCAAGAAAATGCTCCACAGAGTTGCCCACAGCCACAAGGAAGACTGTTCTCCAACCTCCCCCACAGACTTGGTACCTCAGGTAAAGACAGGGCCATGCATCACCAGTAATCCTCTTCTGTCCGTGTGTCTTGTCTATGTCAGAATACCAGAAACACAGGCAAGATCTCTGGTGCTCGGGAAGCGGGAAGAAGATGGGAAGAGGCTGGAAGCCAAGGTTCTGAGGAAGAGCCAATGGTGGCAATTCATTTGCTCATCCAATCATTAGTTTATTCATTCAGAAGAGCCAATGGTGGCAATTCATTTGCTTATCCACTCATTAATTTATTCATTCAGAAGAGCCAATGGTGGCAGTTCATTTGCTCATCCAATCATTAATTTATTCATCCAGCAAATGCTTCCCTGTCTAGTATCTGCTGTGTGCTATCACCTGGCCAAGGCTACATCAGAGATAAGAATAAACACATAGTCCATTCTCATGGAAGGCCATGTCTGCGAAGACACATTCAGGGGAGCAACCACAGTGGCCAGATTAGGGCTCCAGAAAAGCCAGCAATGCCATCTCTTTGGCTCCAACAGATAAAGGTATGTTTATCTATGGGTGGCTGTGATAAAAACAAACAAACAAATAACTACAATTATCTTCCCAGGGCAACTTGAGGTAGTATGACCTAGCTCAATAGGCAAGGCATTTGTGACCAGGAGGTTGCACTTAGGCTTAACTTCCCTGTGTGACAAAAACCAGGTTTCTTCAGCCCTGAAATTTAGTCTCTGTGAGCAAAGTGAGGACAGTCACGCCCCCAGTATCACCGGGTGTGATTTAGATATTAAATTAAAATTATATTTTACTTATTAAAAGTTTGTTAAATAAAATCACATACAGGAAGTGTCACACGCTAATAAATAAGCTCCTCTGTAGATCTTAGTCTCGCTAGTGTAAGATCTGCGTAGGTGTCTGTTAACCACCCACGTACCCGACAGTGGCGGAAGGGAACTTCCTGTAGGACTCTCTACCATTGCCCCCCACTCCAGTTTCTCCCACAGTGGAAGTATGCCAAGAAGGCAACACTGTGAAGGCTCAGCTCTAAGCCTATGGAAAGCCCATTGCTCTAACAGGAAGCCTCGCAGTGAGACTCATAATGAAAGGCCACATTAGCAGCATCGCAGCAAAGGACAATATTAAACGGTCAGAGGCAGAGCGCTATGAAGGTGGGGCATGCGGAGTCCAGGGCAGGGTGCTTGCCGTCTACCACAGCTGTGTAAGTAAGGTAAGGTAAGGTAAGGTCCGCCTATTCACCAGGCTTCCTGATCCTTAAACAGAGGCACAATATACCTGCCCCTTTACTGTTGAGATTATTCAATTAATGTAGTACTTGTGGCACATCACTGACTTGATGGTACATACTCAACGGTAGCTACGTGCTGCTCCAAATTCTATTTGCTAGGTAGGAAAGGCACAGAGCGAGTAACTGATAAACCTCACCTCTTGCTTGGTAGTGTGGACCTTCCTGCACAGCTGTTGAGCATCATGCGGCCAGGCATTCCTTATGAGCTGTTGCTAAAAACCCAGACAGTGGGTAGCAACTAGTGACTAACTCGATTGGCCCTTGCGCCGGCTCTCACCCTTCTCCTTACCTATTCCACTCTGCTTAGTTAAACTGCGGAGTGGGTTGTCCTTTATCTTTGCCTCACAAGCCAGGTGCAGATACAATGCACAGCCTTTTGACTTAAACCTGCCTGGATCCTGATTGTTGTTACTTGAACTTTTTTGAATGGAGGCTGTCACATTTCAAGAAAACAAGGGCTCTCCTCATCCCTTTCTAGTCCAGGTTCTGTGTGCTACCGGTTTAAAAGCCTTTAGCTACAGTGACCTTCTGACAGAAAATACCACTGTCTCTAAAGGAAACAGAGAATCACACAGGAAGGCCCTAGTTACAAACTGCTGGGTATCCAGGAAGGAAGTGTAGGGACAGCACTGCCCCCAACCCTCTGGTCTAGAATCGCCAATCTTGGCCCCTATCTAACACTCCCTATTCGAAATCTCCTTTCTATTCCTGCTTATTGGGTTGACTTTCCTAGTTTTGTGCCATGTGGTACACACCGCATTAGTTCCCAACTGTATTAACTGCTTGTCTTGCTGCCGTGAAAACCGTAACTCACGAACATAAGCAACTTAAGATCTGGGGAGATGGCTTAGTGGGTGGGAGAGCCTGCTACGGGCATGGGGACCTGAATTTAAATCCCTATAGCCTACATCAAAAGCCAGGTGTGGTCATGCACCTGTAACCCCAGAATTGTTGGGAGGACTGGAAACAGGAGGATATCCAGGACTTACTGGCCACCAGCCTCCCCCCACATTTAGTGAGAGACCATTTCTCAAGAGAATAAACAAGTGGAGAGTAATAGTTGACATGATAGCTGAACTGTCACTGTCATCTGACCTTCACACATGGACACATGCACATGTACATATATACCACATGCACACACTCATGCACGTGCATCAAACACAATCAAAAGTAACTGGAAGAAGAAGAATTTTTGTGTGTTCACATTTCAAGGGCACAGTCCACTATGGCAGGGAAAACATGGCGGCAGGAGCACATGGCCTCTCGGGATCAGAGAGAGATGAACACCAATTTCTCCTTTTTCTTCAGCCCAGGACTCTACCCCTTGGCACGGCTCTCCCTTTTTGGGAGTAAGTCTTCCACTTCAATTAACATCAGGGAGAAAATCCCTCACGGGTATGCACAGAAATGGAGACAATCCCTCACAGGCATGCAAAGAGATGGAGAAAATCTCTCATAGGCACACACAGAGAGTAGTGTCCATGGGGATCCTAAGACACCCCAACAACCCAGACTAACTGTCACAGCGCTTCTGAGCCTCATTTCCACTTCCTTGGAAATGAGTGATTTGTGACTTGTACCCTTCCTGTGTCTGCACAGGAAGTACCCTTCCTGTGTCTGCACAGCTTGGTGACTGTGACTTGTACCCTTCCTGTGTCTGCACAGGGTAGTGTGGGACCAAGGAGACATTAGACATGTTCTGATAAAGAATGTAACATTCTTCTGTACTTCTCATAACCTAAAAGAACAAGGAGCTACCCAAGGGTCCATTTCAGGGCCTACTGATATCCAGCAACTAACAAAGAGAGTAAGGACTTCTCCCAACCCCCAGTCCTCCTCAGATGCCGCTGCTACCAAAATGTGCTCCCTGGGTTGGCTTTCTCCAACTGGCCCTCCTGCAACCATTTCCCTCCAGAGAAACTGCCATGCAAAGGGCACAGTCTCCAAAGCTTAGATGCTCAAGTCATCCCATTGAGAGTTTTGCAGTTAGGAATGATGTGCATGTATCCTGCTGAGGCTGCTGCTGCTGCTTGTCTGGTCGTGCCCATCCCTCTCTCTCCTGACAGAGGACCACTGGCAGTCTCCCAGGCCTTTGGTGTCCCAGTTCTGGCACAGAAATGGGCATGTTGTTTATCTTTCCACTACATGAGAGTTAAAACAAACAGAATTCATCTGATTCAGAAGCAAAACTGCCTTCCTGCCCAAAGACACTTATCAGACGAGGCCACAAGCCTGTGGGAAGCAGCTACACAGAAAGAAATGAGCAACCCCCCCCCACTTGCACACACGTATGCACACACACACACACACACACACACACACACACACACACACACATATCCCCCTCCAGAAGAGGCAGCTGAGACTGTTCAGTCTGAAAAGAAATTAATTCCACCCCGAAGTGAGTCCCCAATGATCTTGCCCAGGAGGCCGTTAGCAGTCATGGTTCCCCGAAGGCAGGAGGCTCTCCCTGCAAAGGCTGGCTTCACTCACTGCTCAGTTCTCCTCCCCTAAGCAGCCTGCCTGAGCCTGAGGGATGGCCAGCAATTACAGGAGGTTAAATATTTCAGCAGCCCAGAGGGGGCTTCTCAGCAGCCAACAGGAAGCCATTTTTCTTTCTTCTAAACTGTTTATTAAAATACAAAGTTAAACCTAGCCAGGGAATACATTTCCTACCTCTGCCTGCAATTAACCAGCCATTGCGATGCTGAATTTCTCCTGCCTTCACAAAAGCTCTGTGTACTGTGCTTTTCTTCGGGAATCCTGGGAGTCCCCGACAGGGAAGCAACTGGATTCTGATCCCAGTCTACCCAGGAACTCTCCAGGAGACTGTCTCCATATGCTTCTTGGCTCTCTGAGCTTCAAGGACAATAGACTGGCTACCTGCATAGCACAGGGATTTCGTGTATGTGAAGAGGAAGGTGGAAGTGAGAGCCCAGGGGCAACCACAAGCAGCTGCTCTGGCCAAACAGCCTCCCCATCCTCTGCAAGTGTCCGTCCCTGGGTCGCTCAGGCTCTGAGCGTCCTGGACAGCAGGACAAAGCATGCATCTTGATTGATGCGTGTCACCATGGTAAAACTAGTTCCCGTCCATGGCTGATTGCAGAAAGGACACTCTGCACAGCTGAGCAGTTAATGAGATGGGAGGAAAAACCTTTTGGGGAGCTTCTAGAAGATGTGTCACCATTTCTAAGAGATACCTTGAGAATGCAGGAGATACTTTATACTCTTTGAAAGGTTTCTATACCCCAATTTTAAATCTCTCCATCGATGCAAGTCCAGGTTTAATGAGTAAAATGCTCCTGGATGGTCTCCGGGCCACCAGAGAGAAGGCAGGAAGAAGGAACCGGAAAAACCACATGACCTTTCTGTAAGAGATTATTTAAATACCCTGTAGGTGTGGTCTTGAGCTTATGGGAGGTGGGGGAGGAGCTGCTGTTTTGAGGGCTCTCTGAAACTGGGCAGGGTTTGGAGAGAGGGGGCACCCCTCCAGGTAGAGTTCCACCCAAGCACCCATGAATGTTGGTATCTGTGTTGATCCATGATAAATGTCACCTTGATATGATCTAGGTGACTTCTGCTCTGCGCATGCCTGTGAGGGACCATTTTCATTAGGTAAATTGTTGTCAGACTATGTCTTACCTGTGGGTGGGACTGTTCCCCAGGCAGGAAAAAGGAAGTTGAGCTGGAAATCTTGGCTCCTGGCTGTGGGTGTCATGTAACCATCAACTCTTACCTCCTTATTTCCTACCTTGAGGGACTGCATCCTTGCCCTGGGAGCCAAAACAAATCCTTTCTCCCAAAACAAATACTTTCTTTTGTCAGTGTTTTTACAGCAACAGGAGACAAACCTAAGACAGTATCTGTCTATGATATCAGGAAGTATGGCAGCCACCTTGTCACCACAAAGGGATGGACCCAAGAACAAAAGCTCTCTCACAAGGTTTTAATGAACAAAAAAGACGGAAAGGCCCCGGAAGCTTGATGTGATAATATGAGCCTTTCAGTTAGCCCCCATATTTCTTGATCTACGGGAATTTCAATATCAATGTCCTTCTGCATGTAAGACATATTTTAGTGAAGTCATGTGTTATGTGCACCTGACAGTGACTTGATGGGAACACCCGCCTATCAACATGCTTAATCCTGGGAGTTTCATCTATCCCTCTATTCAGCTGGATAGAAGTCAGAAACGTTTCAATGAACACTTCTGATGAATGCACAGATCGAGGTCTGGAGGAAATGCAGTGTCATAAACAATAAAAGAAATTTGAAATCCAAGGTGTACGCCATGGCCATCACGGTGACAATGACAGCAATGGTGGTGGTGCTGTCAATGCCCGAAAGCCATCAGGCTCAGGCCTTCTAGCCTAGATAGAAAGGGACAAATGTTTTAGCTTATTTGGAGTCCTGGGGATCTCCCCAAGGGACAGTGACTTGTGCCTAGAGGCCACTGCTTAGGAATGGTAGCCCGCCCATCTCTCAGCACTGTTTATAGCCCCCTTGGGTCGCCTGGCCTTGGGGCACAGCCCTGCAGATGCTGAGCCCAGGACACAGCTCCTGCCTACATTCTTAGATTTTGAGGTCCAGGGGTTGTTTCCTCTCCTAGGCGCAATCTTCCTAACCAGAATACATTCTCTGTGGAGCAATTCTTTGTGTTTCTTTCGATGGAAACCTATGTGAGTGTCTTTTCTTCTTTTTCTTTTTCTTTTTTGTTATTGCTCTTCTGTTTTGAGGCAAGTTGTCGGGTAGCCCAAGCTAGCCTTGAACTCTTGCCCTTGCTTCCTCAGCCTCCCAAGTACTAGGATTGTAAGCATGAGCCACTGTGCCCAGCATCTGTGAGGTCACCTTTGATAAACACGTCTAAGCAACATTCTTAGCTTCAAAGGGAGCTGGGAATTTGCTTCTGAGACCCCTTTGGGGATTAACTTTTAATAAAGAAAAGGAGTCAGAAGTGTCGCATGATGTGACATGAACCTACGATGCCATCTATTCAGTCTTTTCTTTTATCTGGTAAGTCCTTTTTGAAAGGTGACATTTTGGGGAGGGGGCTTGTGAGCCAACATTTAGATAATAAATGATTGGGTCGCTTGAGATCTCTGAAAAACCAAGCTTCACATCCTGACCCCCCATTTCTTACCAGCTGGGTCTAAGTACTTCCCAGCTACGGTGACTGACTGTAAGTACCCTCAATACTTGAGAGCCAGTCTTGGTCATCTGACGCCCAGACTGGCCCGCCTCACTTCAGAGTCAGGGAGGCTGAACATAATTATTTTTTTGTTCACCAACTGGCTTAATGACCTTCAAAGTGTGATGGGAGTGCCTTGGGACTAAGTCTCCACACTTTTAAAGTGGTAACTTGGCCAGATGGTGTCTAAGCATCATTCTGCTTCATCCTTAGAATGGTGCTGCCCCACCTGCCAACTCAGAGTACATCTGGTTTCTATAGTGACTTCCCCTGTTTGCTATTGGTCCCTTCTGCAGGAGTCACCAGAAAAAGTAGCTTCACCGAGGAATCAGATGCTCTGGCTTCAGTAAACATGCACCTGATGTTTCCCAACTTGCGAGCGCAGCACCACGCCAACACCTTCTAATAATACCAACTCTCCCCGAAGACCTGCTGCCAACCTGTGGCAGCCAGCTGCCCACTGATTCATCCACCCCCACGAGAGGGTGGCATGGCCTGGAGGACCAGCTACACCCATTTCACTCATCTCCCACATACTGGGTGTCCTCCACCCTGGCTCCTCAGGAGGTGAGGGGCTTCTTCAGGTCCCCTTGCCTGGGAGATGCTTCGCCACTGACACGGCAGCCTGTGGATCAGGAAATCCCAACCCCTGCCCTGCCAGGAACCGTCACAAAGGCTGACTTCTCTGATCCAAATCCAGGAGGGCAGCATAATCTTCAAGACCCTATAACATCTACCAAGTGACCTGACTGACCACAGACCACCTTCTGTCTCCCTTTCTGGGCCTCAGTTTCTCCATCTTACAAAATGGAGATTAAAATACCAATCACAAAGAGTTGACATGTAAGAGTCTTTGGAAGCCCTTAGGTGAGTGCTGGGGTCTGTAGGTAACCAGTATCATTTCCCCTTTGCTTCACCCCCCCCTTGTAACCTGGGCACCCTCTGTTTCTGAGTGCCTTCCCTTCGAGGGTGGCTCTCTCTTCAGACATGCTTTCTAGAATAGTCCGGTTTCCTCTAGACTAACCTCCCAGGGAGTCTCTGTTTGCCTACAATCCTAGCAGCAGCCCATTTAAATGAGCTAAGCAGACCGGCAATGATGTCAATGATGAATCATGGTGAGCTTTAGTGAAAAAAATCTTAGCTCAAGGGAAGTGGGCATCTGAATCTCCACTGAAGGTATTCATGGGGCCTGTGATCCCAAAGAACCATGCACATACATATGCACATACACTCATAAATATACGCATACATACACATATAAGCAAACACACACACATATATATATACATATATGTTGACACAGATGCAAATGTGCACTTGTACACAGACACAACACATATGCACACACAATTACACACACACTTGCACACACAGATGAGTGCACACACACATACACCATAGCTAGAAGCTCCCAGAGCTAGTGGGACATCCCATGTTCTGTGAACTCTTGGTGGGTCTGTAGCCGGAAGCTGTATTCACGATGGGTGAGAGTCTAGACTTTTTGGTGAGTGTGGAGTATGCAACCTCACCCATCCTGAGACCTGAACCCTGGCTCAGGCCACTGCCATCCTAAGTTTGCACAAGGCCCAGCACTCTCCGTCCTCTCAGCCGTGCTTTCTTCCTGGAAACGAGCTAATGTTCGTGTGCGTGTTCTGTGGGTCAGCCTTGGCCTCATGGGCAGATGCTACAATAGTCTATCCAGTTGTTGCTACAACCTAGTGAAAAGGCCTCACAGTCGTTGGCATTTCCATGAAAGGAAACTGAGACACAGTCCCAGAGTACCCAGCAGCTGAACAAGCACAGACCCTGTGCATTGGACACACATCTCCACCCTTATTCCAGCCCAGGAAACCACCATGTCCCCATAGCACAGGTCCAGGGGCTTCCCTCCCATCCATGCCACCCTTCCCTGTGCCTGTCTAGTGGAGGGTTTTGTGCCCTGGAGCCATCCGTCCTAGCTGTCACAGTGCAGCCTTTGAAGGCAGGTACTCACTTGTGCGGGTCTGTGTCGCCATCTGCAAAATGAGCCTGACCCCCCTCTTTAGATAGCAACTGTGTGTAAGATTAACTGGAGCACATAGAGAGCTGAGCGGGAACCTGCTGCAGTGGTGGAATTCACTTCCACCTGGCAGCCCCACAGCAGGATCAGCCAGTTCGCTTAAAGAGGGACCCTGTCCTGAGAGCTTTAAAGATGGACTTCACTATGCAAGCCTCCCTGCACAACCCTGCCTTTCCACTCTCTTTCTCCTTCCAGCAAAAAACCAGCCTAAAAAAAGGAGGAGGGAAAAAAATGCCACCCTTGGCATCTTCTTGGTCCCTTTTCTATCAGCTCTCGTTTCCATGGTAACCCAAAACCATTCACCTTCCTCCTATGCCTCCTCCCCTACCCCAGGCCTGTGTGGTTGGTCTTTCCCCTGCTCCCAGAAAGCCATGTTTAGGATTCCTCTGCTTGCTTTTAGACTCCCCAGCGGACTCCAGATTTCTTTAGTCTCTTATTCTAAAGAGATAGAAATGAGCATTCCAAGTGGCTGCGCTCTTCCAGTCTTTACGCCACCATCCTTCTGTGTGTGAGGTTTGTCAGAGCCCCACCATAATAAATGAAGAGGCCTCCAACCAAGGCCGGAGTAGGAACGACACTCCCCAGGCTCCACACAAGCCAGAAGAGCCCATTTTAGCCTCTGTGTCCTGGTGTCCAGGTGAACCTAAATCTCTATTGTCATTAGCCTTAGTTCCCCATCCATGCCCTCCAACCCACCCCACCCTCCCACAGCTCATACCCCCATACCCCACACATATCTCACCCTCCCACCCATCCCTCCCTCCCTCCCATCCCCCAGCCACACACAGGCTTTAGGTTCCCCTCTATAAAAACAGCAGATTCTTCAGGGCCTCTGGAGTGGGTAACGCTGGCCTGTTTTCCTGAGGGGCCCCTTCCACTGTGCATGAAACTCTCCACCCGCCCCCACCCAGCAGGCTCCTGCCCAGGGGCACAGCTGGAGCAGCTGCAGCCAGCTCTGTTCAGCTTACCTGCCAGCTCCATCCCAGAGCTGACATCAGACCCAAACCTCTGTTCTTCCCCTGGCATCCTCTGCTTATTAAAATGCGCACACTGTCCTCTCCTGCACCATTAAGGGGTTTGCTCTGCAGCCCCGACTCTACCTGCTTGGGCAAGAGAGGGAGGGAGGGAAGGGGTGAGCACACTGCAGAAAGGATGTGCAGGGGAACATCAGGTGGGGGTGCAAGGCAGACAGCTCCAGAAAGGCTCTGTTTGTGCAGTCAAGGGTCCTAAGCAATGAGCACCTACTGATACTGTTGAAGGATGGAGTGTGTGCTGTGGGCCAACACTGGTGTATGGCCCCTCGCTGTCATCACCAGATCCTCAGTGACCCCACACTTACTCCGTGCCAGGCATTTGTCCCAGACTCACTAACTATATTCTAATGCTCTCTCTTCACTCATTCTTTACTATGTATGGGGTTGTACCTGTATCCTCTTATGTGTGGGGCAATCTCATGTTCCAGGCTCCAGGCAGCCTTTCTAACTGGCGTGGAATTCACTGAGCGGCTCGACGGCTAGCCGATGAGACTGGCATCCTCCTGCCTCTGCATCTCCAGGACTGCGAATGCAAGCATGTGCCACCGTGGCTGGCCCTTTTCCCAGGGGTTCTGGGATTCAAACTCAGGTTCTCACGCTTACCCAACAAGCATTTACCAGCTGAGCCACCCCCTCAGCTCCCACCAATAACTAACTTGGGCTCTCAGTTCTGTACTGTTGGGGTATCTCCAGTCTTTGCTCCTGCTCCTCAGGGGCTTTTACTTTCGGTTCTTGGGGGCTTGCTCTGAGTCCCCCCAAGTTTAGAGAAAAGATATTCACAATGCCTGGCTTGGAAACCTGTCCTTTTGGCTTTTTGCTGCGGGACTTAGGCCTCTCGTCCTGGTCCCTGCACCCAGTACACACACACATCTTACCTGAGAGTCCTTGCAGCTAGGGCCACATCTGCTTAGCAAGGCCACATCTGTGAGAATATTGTGGTGTGAATGCTTCTTTGCCTTGATGCGACAGCCACAAAAGCTCCCCGCTCAGATGTCCTGCTGCAGGGAGAGTAACTACCTGATGGCCTCAGCTGCTGCCCCTCTGGTCTGCCTCCATGTTCATTCCAAGGCAGCCAGTAACTGAACACAAGCCTATTCCTGCCACAGGCATCTTTTTGTTGGACAGCTCCGAAGCACACAGCTGCTCCTACGTTCAGGAGGCACTGAAGTCCATACTCTCCGCCCTCCTGTCTCCTCATCTTCTCATTTCAGTGCCTCCTGCTCATAGTTCACGGGCTGCCTCTCATTCTCTCTTTGTTTGGATTCTATGATGGTCTTTTTAATTTTAGTTTATTTTTAAATTTTTATTTAAAATACAATTACATCACTTCCCCATTTCCCTTTCCTCGTTCCGTCCCCTGATGTCTCACATCACTCCCTCTCAAATCGATAGCCTTTGTCTTTGTTATTGCTACATATATGTATAAATACATAAACATATACACACAACATGCTGAGTCTGCTTGTGTGTATATGATTTCAGGACTGACTACTTGTTGTCCAATTAGGGGCTCATGCCCGGGGGAGACTAATTCTCCCTCTCCTGGCAGTTGCTAGTTGCCTGCAGTTCCTTGTCTAAGGGTGAGACCCTGTGATATTTCCCCTTCTACATTACCATGGCTGTTGGTTCAGGTCTTGTGTAGGCAGTCATGGTATTGAGGTATCGTGGGGCGTGGCACCCCTTGTCACTTCTAGGAGACATGGTGTTACATCAGATACCCCTGTGCTCTGGCTCTCATGGCCTCTCTGCCCCTTCTTCCTTGATGCTCCCTGAACCTTGTGCACAGACATGGTGTTGTAGATCTATACGCTGAGACTGGGTTCCACACCAAAGCAGTTGATCTCTGCAGTATGACAGGTTGTGGTTTTCTGAAATGGTCTCTGTCTGTTGCAAAGAGAAGCTTCCTTGATGAGGGCTGAGAGCTACACTTATCTGTGGGTAGACAGATAAGTTTTAGAATGCAGTTAGGAATTATCCTGGTCTAGTAAAGTGGTTATAATGAGTTCTCTAAGTTCCATGACCGCGCTAGCCCCAGGGAGTTGGTTCAATTTCTACTGCCAGGCCCGATTTCCTTCCTGTTGAGTGGACAGTTCAAACTGGATCTCACTTGAAACCCTGTGACCTAGGTTTCATGGTACCAGAGAGTGCTATGCAAGCTGGTAAAGGAGAGACGCAATCAATAGTTTTACCCAATTGTGATGCCTGTGACCCACAACAAAGACCAGCATGGCAAGATAGTCCTAAAGATGCTACAGTGGCAACCACATATTAACAGCCACCAACCTCTGTCTAATTAGATCTGAGCAACAGTCCTTTTGAAGGGAGTCCCTGGGGGTGGCTCAGCCAATAAGGCCTTGCTGCACAAACCTGGTATAGCCATGGGCATACAAATGTCTCTTTTTAAATTCTTGGGATCTTTGGGTACATAGCCCAAATTGCAATGACCGTATCCACATGCAAAGTCTCTGATTGGTGTGTGGGGGTCACCATACTCTTCCACAACAGTTGTCCCATCCTGCGTTCACACCACAGTGCCCAGGGTTCTGATTTCTTAGCACACTTTCCAACGTTTGCTTTTGATAATAGCAGCCACCCTGAGAGCCTGGATGTGGAGACGCACACCTTTACTCCCAGCACTCAGGAGGCAGAGGCAGGCGGATCTCTGCATGTTTCAGGACAGTCAGGACTATGTAGAAAGATCATGTCTCAGACAAAACAAAACAATGACAATAACAACAACAGCAAAATAGGCATGAATATGTGTGTGTGTGTGTGTGTGTTATCCACACACTTGTGAGTGTGTGCACATGCGAAGGCCAGAGGAGGACGCTGTGTGTGGGGGGTCTTCCTCTAATGCTCTCACTTTACTATTTGAGGCCAGTTCTGTCACTGAACCCAAAGCTCATCATTTCATAGACCAACTGGCCAGTAAGCTCCCGGGATCTGTATGTCTCCACCTTTTAACACTAGGGTTACAGGCATGCACAGCCTTGACTGGCTTGTACGTGGAGCTGGGGATTTAAACGCAGGTCCTCTTGCTTTTACAGCAAATGGTCTCATTCATTCACAGAATGACTTTCAGTCAGTTTTATAATTTACATGAAATTGTGTGTGTGTGTGTGTGTGTGTGTGTGTGTGTGTGTGCATGTGCACATGTATATTCACACTAAGACAAAGTCTCACTATGTAGCTAACTTCCAACTTATGATCCTCCTGCTTCCACCTTTTAACTGCTGGGATTACAGGTATGTTTTTTGAAATTTTTTTCTTTTGAGAGAATCTTTTTTTAAAAAAATACTTTACATGTATTTTATTATACTTTTTATTTATTAAATATATTTATACATATGTATTGTTAAATCTATTCATATTTGTGTATCCTATTTCTTATGTACTATTTCATGTGTTTTGACTGCATATATGTCTGTGTACTGTATGCATTTGTGGTGCCTGCAGATGCCAGAAGAAGGATTCAGATCTGAAACTAGAGTCACAGACAGTTGTGGGCTGGACTGGGAGGGAATGTGGACAGCGGCACAACGAGACAAAAGAAGACAAAAGTCTAAATTCTTCCTGAACTTTGACCCAGTCATCAGGTTGTTAGACCTAGGACCCTGCTCCCCACCTCACACACCCTAAAGGACGCTGCTATCACTTCCGGAGTTCAGTGGAACACTGCGACAGGTGCTCATTATTCCCAGGTTCCTTTTGATCAGTGTTTGTTGTCTCTGGCAGGCCTCACCTGCCATCTTCCAGCTTCCCAGCCTGCAGTTGGACCTCAGATCTGTGGCTGTCTCCTTCTCTCTGTCTCTGGCCTTAAGGATCTAAATCTTCTAAAACGAAACAAAACAAAAACCTTCCTTGTCATTTGTTGGGCTTCTTAGAGGGAGCAACACGTGACCACACGCAAGTAAACCTTAACTGGCTTTCATGCACAGATTTAACCTTCTTGATGGAAAATGAGGTTCTGAGATGGATGGAGGTGAGGGTGGCATGTTAGATTTGGGGCGAGTCCCTCGGCGGAGTGAAAGACAATGTGTACAAAATCGTGAAGGAGGGGGTAAGAGCCTGCCTCTTGTACTGGCTGTGTGCCAAGAATGGAGAAGTGAGTTCTCCTTTGGTTCTGTTACGTCCATTCACCCAAAGTGGCGCTGAGTGGCTCCCCCGTGTGACTGCTTGTGATTCTCAGGCTAACCCGAGGGGTTCCCCTTCTTCTCTGGGCTCTCAGAACTGGACCCACCCAGAAGCCATCTGCTCTCTAATGTCTGGAATCAGCCCCACCTGCTTCCAATACTCATGATCTCCTGATAGACCGACTCATTTTATGGTTCCAGATCCCTCTCCAGGCAAGAAGGCTACACAGAAGCCACATGGAAGCTATTCCGATGAAGAAGCAAGATTATGAAGGATACAGTTTTGAAGACAGCCTGGCCTGGGCAGAACTTGTAACCCTGGCACCTGAGTTACAGCCCATGGATGAGCTCAGGACTTGGAGGGTGGCCTTGAGTAGGCCAGTCTGCTTCTGCACCAAGCGCCAACAGCATGTAACCCACTGGAGATGATGTCCTTATGACTCATAGATTGGCAGTGATTAATTATCTTAACATTTGCTCTGGGTTCTGTAGATGTGCACAGTGATTAAAGAGGGGTTTAGGAAACAGTGGCCTCTTTTGCTCTGGGTCCCCCCAAACATTTGCTAAATGACTTGCCATAATTACATTAAACATCTCTATACTCCCCAGACAGGACTCACATAGCATGAAACTTAATTCCTAAAGTACAAACACAATGGTGGGTGAAGACACTCCAGGAAGTTCTAGAAGGCATGTGCCACCCCTAGCAGGTGACCCTGGGTGGCATAAGAAAGCAAACTGAGCAAACCACAAGGGGCAATCCAGTAAGCAGTGTTTCTTCATGGCTTCTACTTCAGTTCCTGCCTCTGACATCCTGCCTTGAGTTCCTGCCTGATGTCCCCTTGTAATGGGCTACAACTGTTGACTGACATAGACCCTGTCATCCCAAAATTCCTTTCAGTCATCGTATTTTACCACAGCAACAGAACCCAGAAGAGGACAGTGCCCATATCTCACAGCTGATGAACCCTGGGCCTCTATGTCCAAATAGAGTCAAGTCTGGACCTGCTTCCATTGTGTGATGAACAGTACGGGCCACAGCCTCTCCTAGAGCCCCCAGGCTCCACTGATAACTGTAATTCAGTCACTGGTTGCTAAGGAAGGCAATTTTCTATGGGGTAAAGAGTAGAGAGGGGCAGCCAAGACAATTCCCAGAGGCTTTAATTCCAAGAACCCCATCCTAATGTCAGCACAGTTACCAGTCAGCACCATAGGCAACAACCTCCACGTATGGTGCCTGAAAACCCAAGGCAAAGATTCTACTCTGTTCCCTTGCAGATAAAGACTTGGGGTCAGGAGGTCAGAAGGAACTGTTCAACATCAAACCGAAGCCAACACTCCAGCATGAGAAGGACCTGATGGTTCATTCTGCATGCTGCTTCAGAATGCCACTGTCCTGTCCAGACTCTGGCATCCCTGAGGCAGGAGCTAGACCCAGCTCACTTAACTCTTCTAACTTGCTGGAATCCAGCACAGGGCCATGCAGTGAATGTATGCCCTCATCTTTGTTTTGACTTCTCTGCCAAACCAGGTCTTCCCAGTTGCATTTCCATGGGTCAAGGCTAAGGAACCCCCTCTCCTGGGGAGACTGCCTCGCGGTGGAGAAAAGGCCTGCAGCTTAGAAAGCCCATCGCCATTTCACATGAGCAAATCTTACTATTGTGTCTTTTTCTCAACTATATAATTTCTCTTCTCAATAGGAGAATTCTGAACTCACATTCCGTGAATACATGATGCCTACCACAGACATTTGTAAGGTATCTATGAGAATCACTGTCTCAAGAGAGAGAGATACAGGGACAAAATTAAGGGGGAGGCAGACATCTTAGGAAGATAAGGGAAAGAAAATGCTATGCCCTGAGTTACTACTATTTCCCAATGCTCCATAAAGTGAGAGGCCCCTTTGAGCACGGAGGGCTTCCTGTTGTGGCTGTGCTTCATTTAGTCTGATTAAGAGAGAAAGAAAACATTATGATTCACTGTTGACTTAGACTCAGCTCCTCCATCTTCAAACCCAAAGCCCAGGACGTGCATTGGTTGTATTAATTCCCACCCCATCCCTGGTGCATGCTCTGGGCAAAACCTTTGCATCCACACATAAATCACTGGCTGTCACTGGGCCAGGGTCGGGAATGCGCTGCTAAGTAAAACCTCAACAGAAAGTGATGTTGGATTGAATCTGCAGGGCTGCCTTGACTCACAGGCCAGCCATATGGCTTCTGCAAGATGCTATTTGGTCGAAATATATAAGCATCAGCAAACTGAACATGAGCCAGAGTACAAAGGATAGTGCCATGGGGACAAGTGCCAGAAGGTTCCAAATGACACTTTTAGAAGACTCTCAAAGAGGCCAGTGGTGCAGGCAGGGTCTGTAACACCAGGTTCTATATGGACTCCTCATTGCCCCATTCAGTGAGACTCGTCTGCTATCTGCAGCAGTCCCCTATACCTACAGGAAGGTTCTAGAAGCCATTGGAAGTCGAGTTCCTAGGGGGCTTCTGGTCTTTATTCTGTTTACTTCCCATGTTCCCCTCTTTCCAGAAGCTTCTATTCTCATGTTTGCAATGTTGTTCCTGATATCAGTGTATTCAAGTCTCAGGAAAGGCATGCCATCTGGGGAATGGATAGACCCATAGCTTACATATTCTATTTGTGGACTGTGGATGCATTGCTTACAGTATGGACAATGGTTCAGGCTATGTGTTTTCCGCTCCACTAGTTGGCAACTATCAAGATGGGTACCTTACGTCTTTTTCTCATGTTTCCAGAGATGGAAGTTGCTGTGTGAGGAGGGTGAGCTGTGAGCAGATATCTCTTCAGCCCAGGTGGTACCAAAGTGGGGATTGCACCCCTGTGCATCTTGGTGAATGAGTGAGTTCACCAGGGTTGTTTACAGGAGCAGGGTAAGGGGGGTGTTTATAGAGCATGAATAGCTCAAAGGCAGCCGTGTTATCAAAAGCCCACCAGAGCATGGGTGCTTCTCATGGAAGCTGCACCCATGGAGCTCACTGCAGGTCCTGCAGGCAGCGGGACTGGGTAGAGAGGCTCCTTTCCCAGCAACTAACATGGCTCATCTAACCTGGGCCCTTGCTCAGCTCCACAGGGGAAACTGTCTCAAACCTATTAGTGCCTCAAGTCACCAGGCCTGCAGGCAAGGCAGCCTGCAGTCAGGAAAAAGCACATTCTCCTCTCCCCCTCCTTTTCCCAGTGTTAACTACAAAGTTAGACAGTGCTGGGAGTCAAGTCACGATGCTCAGGCACTGGGGACGGATCTTTTCTGAACACCTTCTGCATGTCTGGCAGACAAGAATACTTCTCAGTGTCTTCCCGTCCTCTCCCATTACCTCTAAGAGGAGATGCCTTGACCCTGGTCACAGATAAGAAAGCAAGACTGAGGGGCTTGGGTAGATTAAGAGCAGCCCCAGAACCAACACCTAGAAGCTGCCGAGGTGAGATTGAAATCTGGGCCTCCCTGCTCCAAGGTCAGGACATTCATGTTACACTGGGTGATTTTCATTTTTTTCCTTGCAAACAGACCAGTGAATGGAAGAAAGGAGCACTGTGTGGAAACTCTTGGATGTTTTATAAGGCTTGATGACATTCGTATCTCCCTGTGGTGACTGCTTGGCGTGAACTTACTGTTCCTGAGCTGGGGCAGAATTCATTTTCCTCCCCTAGAATCTGCCAGAACTAAGAATAGGCCAGGGACGATCTGTGTATTTAATAACACTCCAAGCCAGAGCACCAGCCTGGTGAAGCATCACCTTGGCTAATAGAATGTGGCTTGGGAGGAGGCAAAGAGAGCACTTGGCTTCCATGCAGGCAGGGCTGGGGAGTGCTGGGCCTACCTCACACATATGCTTGCATGCTCATGCACCCACACACCACACACAAACCATGCACACATACACAATGCACAATCACACACAACACATATCACAACATGCACACATGTACACAAATTTCCATCATATAAAACACGCCTGTGCACATACTTTACATAACACACATGAAAACATACACCACACAAAATAGGTATATATACTACACGTCAGACACACTCTACACCAAACATAGACACACACATGATCATGTGCTATACACAATAACACATATATTAAATACAAACACACACTACACATACACAATACAACACACACTACAATTTTTCATGCATATGTCCACTACACACAAAAGAACCATTCATATACAACTCACAAATCACACATATCACATAAACAGGCATTTATATACATACATAAGACATACTATATATCAGACACATACCACATGCATACATCCAACATGTAGACACACACATGGACATATACTGCACATCTACACCATATGTACATGCATTAAACACAAACACATGCTTAATACACACCACAATATGTAAACATACACACTGGTACACATATACAACTACATACAAAACATACATGCATGCATACCTCACACTTCATGGGTATACATACAACACAGCAGATACACTATAAACCAAGCACACATACATAGAATATACATACACAAACACATAGACATACATGTGAATACATGACACACACCAGGCACACCCTACACATAAACATATGACACCCATAGCAAATATACATTCATATGCCCACCATACACAAAACACATATACAGACAGTTCACATATGCACATATACCAGATGCATACCATATATACATACATACATACATACACACATACACTCGGCACACACATACAACACATAGACACACACATGAACATACACCACAATGCATACTGTGTATGCATCATATACAAAATCATACTACACACACCACACTCTCACCACAATATCCACACATGACAACCACACACAAAACACACAAACACACACCTTATAATAACATGTTCAAATACACATAACATCGAAAACAGGCATATACACACCACATATATTAGAAATGCTCCACACACATTTATATACAGCATACATATACATGGCATGCACACACATATAAACACACAAATACACATATGCATATGTGCAGTACACACTCAAGCACAAACAACATTCAGAAATACTCAAGTGCACACAGCTCACATATGCTACACATGCACACAGATGAACATAACACACAAGAGACACACGTGATGCAGTTTAAGGCCTTCTCCCATTTGCATGTAAGTGAGGCACTTGCGAAGCACTTTAGTGTGGGGAAAGGCTGTGACCTTCCCAGTTAATGGCCTCATGTTAGAAAGCTGAGGCTCCTTTCATTCCTGGTTGCTTTGCACAGGCAGCTTCATGTCAACAAGGGAAAGACGGGGAAACACTGGCTCAGAATCCCTCCCTGTTCCTCGTTAACTCTCCCCACATCCTGCCTCCCCACGCAGGTGACATCACACTCCCCAAGCTCAGATCTGTTCCCCAGTGGCAAAGGTTGTTCTCAGACTTACAGTTGTTTTCAACCAAAGCTCATGGCACCGAGTGGCAGGACCCTAGCTTGCTGTGTGAGCATCCCTGCCGCTGCAGCGTCTCTGTCTCTGTGCAAGCGCTGGTCCCACAGACATGTTGCTCAGGCAACATGACCCTGAGAGGGCAGCTTCTGTCTGGGCAGTATTTCCTCAGGCCCCACAGACAGGTCTGTCCCTGGGAGGCTGGGAGAGGCTGGGTTTTAGAAGCTTGATCCTTGCAGGACCCTGGAAAAATTGAGATGTTTACAATCTACTCAAAGGCAATTAAGAGGCTGCACATGGGCTGAATGGGGCTCGGCCAGCCCCCAAGGCCCTCCTCAGCCTTGCTTTGTCCCTTACGCTCTGTTTGAAGAGAACAGCACAACCACATTTGAGACTGTCCAAGGTGGAAATACGAAGCGAACCCTGGTTTTTAGAGCCGCAATTTGGAAGAGAAGAAACTCTGATAACGACCATGGTGCGGACAGTTCAAATTCATCAGGCTTTTAGCATCACAAGACGTTATTCCACTTGGTTCCCACTGAAGCCTGCGGAGATGGTCCTGTGAAACAGCTATCCTATGGATGAGAATGGAGAGTCTTGGTGCTCAGCCATGCCAGATTCGACCCAATCTCTTTGCCCAGAATGTTTTCCTTTGTCCTTTTTTCTGCCATACATCTTTGCACCTCTTTCCTTTGTGGGAGGATGCAGTGTGAGTGGGTGTATGTATAAGCATGTCCGTGCATGTGTGGGGTAATGTGTATGTGTGTGTGTGTGTGTGTGTGCACTTGTGTGCGCCAGCATAAAGAACTCAGAGGGTGACCTCAGATGTCATTTCTCAGGCATCTTCCACCTTCTTTGCTTGAGACAAGGTCTGTTATTTGCCTGGAACTTTGCTAAGCAGGCAAGGCCAGCTGACCAATGAGCTTCAGGGATACTCCTGTGCCTGCCACTGCTCTTGCCATGGTTGAGACTACAAGGCTGTGAAACCTTATGAAGATTCTGGGAGGCCGTAGTTCAAGTTATGATTGTTGGGATGAAACACCATGACCAAAAGCAAGTTGGGGAGAAAGAGGACATTTGGCTTATGCCTCCACATTATGGTTCATCATCAAAAGCAGTGAGCACAGGAACTCAAAAAGGGCAGGAACCTGGAGGCTGGAGCTGAAGCAAAGGCCATGGAGGGGTGCTGCTTACTGACTTGCTCTCCATGACTTGTTCAACCTGCTTTTTCATAGAACTCAGGACCACCAATCCGGGGATGGCCCCATTCATAATGGGCTGGACCCTTCCCCATCAATTGCTAATTAAGAAAATGCCCTACAGTCTTGCCTACAGCCAGCTCTTTTGAAGACATTTTTCTCAGTTTCTCACAAGAGGTTCCCTCCTCTCAGATGACTTTTGCTTGGGTCAAGTGGACATAAAACCATCCAGCACGTGGGGATCTACACTCAGGCCCTCATACCTTCAGAGCAACACTTCACCAGCTGAGACACCTTCCCTGCATCTGTTGGAGAAGTGACGTGTCAAAACACATGTCAACTACTACGTCCCAGGAAGTATGAACTATGTGAATCCCAAGAGGAAAGCTGGAGAACCATGGAGACCCGGGGAGGGTAAGTGACTCCTGAAAAATTCCCCAACTCAGGCAGGAGGGAGGTGAGCCTGGTACTGTGCTCTGGACCCACTGTCTATTGTTCCTTATGGCTGTATCAGCAGATGGAGAGGCCTGATCTGAGCTCCGAGGCACAGTGGGGGACAATGGTAGGCTATACCCTTCATGGCAAGGACAACAGAAACCACCATGGTAGAGGTGGAGAGGTAGGATTTCCCTGGCAAGGGGCGATGGAAACATAGGGTTTGGGAGCACAGCAAATCCTCTTGCGCTCTCTGAGAAACTGGGTCAGCTGCCTAACTGAGTACCCTCTTTCTCTGGAGTTTTCTACCTGGAAGGCATTTTATGCACCACAGACAGCCTTACTGCCCACAGGGGACCGAGAGGTCTAAGAATGTACCCCAAAACTAATGACCAAAATTAGGCAAATTTTCAAGTTAAGGAGAATCAGGGGTGAGCTCCTGCAGTCCCCTCCCCTCTGAGGGGCTGGCGTTCTGAGGTACGGAAACCAACCCATGTCCACACAAATACCACAGGAGTCTCTGCCGGTGACAAAGAAGCTTCGCTTAATAGGAAGTGACGCAGCTCTGTGACACCCTCCCCTCTGTGACACGACTCAGAGATGGCAGCATTTAGAGAAACTGCAGTCCAGAGTCAGTTCCTGACTCAGGGTGGCCTTGGATATGTCCGTCCTGGTCACTAGCTCTTAATCTCTCTCCCTGGATCTGTTGAAAATATTAGCTCTGGTGTCACAGCCAGGACTCTGCAGGGCAACCAAGCCAGCAAGAGCTACTGTCTACCCACATATGCAAACGTCCACACCTTGTGTCTCTGCCTAACAAGACACAACTGGTAGATCTTTATACATCAATAAATACACTGAGATACAGAAGCCTCTCGGTTCGTGTTTCTGTACAATTGGCCCTCGGGATCTGTGGGGTTTTGGTTCTGGAGCCCTGGCAGCTACTCAGCTCTTCAGATGTCAATTCCCATTTAGCCTCCACCCATCCGCACACATCCCTTAACCCATCTCTAGCTTATTAGTGGTACACAATGCAAAGTAAGGCCCAGGTGCCAGGCGGTGTTTAGAAAATGATGGCAAGAGAAATTCCACAGGAGTGGAATTGAACGAGACTCCTAGGACAGAGAGAGCCAGAGGAAACAAGCTCCACTGGGAACAAAAGCCAGGAGCAAATCCAGCCCTGGGAGCCAACCCAGTCCTGGGACACTGGCAGACCAGGATTGAGCCAACTAACGACCTGACTCAGAGTCTGAGACCTCCACCAGAACCAGAGTGGGACTGAACCAGTTACCTAAGACACAGAGAGAACAAGCTCCACCAGGAGCAGAAGCCAGGAGCAAACCCAGTCCCGGGACACAAGCGCATCAGGATTGAACTAGCAACCAGATCCAGAGTCAGCAATCGCCACCAGAACATGTCTAACTCCAGGCCAGGGACTTCTGCAAGAGGAGATCCAGACCAAGATTTACAGAAACAGATCTAAGCCAGCAGCCTAGGCCAAAGTAGGCCTGAGACAGCAAACTACAAGGGAGCAGACAAAAACACAGGAGCACTGAGCTACCTCCAGGAACAAGAATAACTAGACGGGGTAACTATAACTGTGACACTGACTGTACCATGAGGAAAACCATCTGAGCTTTGGGTTTACTGGCACCTAGAAGATTATTCAACAGAATCTCAGACAGCACCAACCACACCTATTAGAAGAAAAGATGAGTAGAAAAGGTAAGATCACATGCTACACCACAAAGAGAAACACAATACCAATAAAACCTAAAGACCCTACAAAAGTAAGACCTGAACAACCAAATATGGATGAACCAGAAGAAAATGATCTAAAAAAATAACCTCAAGAGAATGTTTGAAATTCTTAAAGATGAAATGAGAAATTACCTTAAAGAAACTGAGGAAAAAACAAACAAAAAATTGAAAGATAGCAAATCACTTAAAGAAAACCAAGAAAAAGAACTCAAACATAAAATAAACTATTCAGGACTTGAAAACTGAGATAGAAAAAATAAAGAAAACACAAGCCAAAGGAATTATAGAAACAGAAATCATGAGAAAAAGAGCAGGAGCCACAAATGCAAGTATGAACAACAGAATATAAAAAATGGAAGAGAGAATCTCAAGCACTGAAGATGAAATAGAGGAAATAGACTCATCAGTTAAAGAAAACATTAAATCTAACAAAAGCTTAACCCAAAATATCCATGTAATATGGGACACCATAAAAAAGCCAAATCTTAGAATAATAGGTACAGAAGAAGTTCAACTCAAAGGGACAAAAAATTTATTTAACAAAATCATAGAAGAAAACTTTCCCTACCTAAAGAAAGATATGCCTATGAAGATACAAGAAGCTTACAGAACACCAAATAGACTGGATCCAAAAAAACGTCCTCTCGCCACATAATAATCAAAACACTAAACATACAGAGTAAAGAAAGAATATTAAGAGCTGCAAAGGAAAAAGGCCAAGTAACATATAAAGGCAGACCTATCAGAATTACACCTGACTTCTCTGTGGAGACAATGAAAGCCAGAAGGTCATGGTCAAGCATTACGCAGACATTAAGAGACCATGGATGCCAGTCCAGACTACTATACTCAGAAAAACTGTCAATCACCATAGAAGGACAAAACAAGATATTCCATGACAAATCTAGATTTCACCAATACCTAGCCACAAACCCAGCCCTACACAGAATACTAGAAGGAAAACTCCAACCCAAGGAAGATGGCTACACCAACAAACACACACAATTGATGATCTCATTACAGCAAATCCTGAAGAAGAAAAAAATGTACAAATTAACGATGAAAACTAAATTAACAGGAGATAGCAACCACTGGTCATTAATATACCTTAATGTAAATGGACTCAACTCACCCATAAAAAGGCACAGGCTAACAGATTGGATACGAAAACAGAATCCATCCCTCTCTGCATACAAGAAACGCATTTCAACCTCAAAGACAGACATCATCTCAGAGTAAAAGGTTGGGAAAAAATATACCAATCAAATGGATCTAAGAAACAAGCAGCTGTAGCTATCCTAATATCTAACAAAATAGACTTCAAGCTAAAAATTAGTCAAAAGAGACAAAGAAGGACATTTCATATTAGTCACAGGAAAAATGCGTCAAGAAGAAATTTCAATACTAAACATCTATGCCCCAAATACAAGAGCACCCTCATATGTCAAAGAAACACTTCTAAAGCTTCAATCATATATTAAACCCCACACACTAATAGTGGGAGACTTCAACGCTCCCCTCTCACCACTGGACAGGTCAATCAGACAAAAAATGAACAGAGAAATAAGAGAACTAACAGATGTTATGACTCAAATGGACTTAACAGACATCTATAGAATATTCCATCCAAACAGAAATGAATATACCCTCTTCTCAGCACCTCAAAGACCTTCTCAAAATTGACCACATACTCAGTAACAAAACAAACCTCAACAAATACAATAAAATTGGGATAACCCAATGTACCTTATCAGATCACCATGTTTTAAAACAAGAAATCAATAGCAATAACAATTCCAGAAAATCCACAAACACATGGAAATTAAACAATGCTCACCTGAATCATCGATGGGTCAAGAAAGAAATAAAGGGGAAATTAAAGATTTCCTAAAATTAAATGAAAATGACCACACAACATACCCAAATTTATGGGACACAATGAAAGCAGTGTTAAGAGGCAAGTTCATAGCCCCAAATGCCTACATAAAGAAGCTGGAAAAATCCCACACTAGTGAATTAACAGAACATTTGAAAACTTTAGAGCAAAAAGAAGCAAACTCACCTAAGGGAACTAGATGGCAGGAAATAATCAAACTGAGAGCTGAAATCAACAAAATAGAAACAAAGAAAACAATACAAAGATTCAATGAGACAAAGAGTTGGTTCTTTGAGAAAATCAACAAAATAGACAAACCTTTATCCAAACTAACCAAAAGGCAGAGAGAGAATATCCAAATTAACAAAATCAGAAATGAAAAGGGGGACATGGCAACAGACACAGAGGAAATACAGAGGATCATCAGGTCATATTTTGAAAACCTGTACTCCACAAAATTGGAAAATTTAAAGGAAATGGACAACTTTCTGGATAAATATCACTTACCAAAATTAAATCAAGACCAGATAAGCAAATTAAACAGACCTATAACTGTTGAAGAAATAGAAACAGTCATCAAAAGTCTCCCAACCAAAAAAAAAGCCCAGGACCAGATGGTTTCAGATCAGAATTCTACAAAACTTTCAAAGAGGAACTAATACCAATACTCCTCAAATTATTCCACACAATAGAAACAAAGGGAACATTGCCAAACTCTTTTTATGAGGCTACAATTACCCTGATACCCAAATCACAGAAAGACAATACTAAGAAAGAGAATTACAGACCAATCTCACTCATGAACATTGATGCAAAAATACTAAATAAAATACTAGCAAATCAAATCCAAGAACACATCCAAACCGTCATCCACCATGACCAAATCAGCTTCATCCCACAGATGCAGGGATGGTTCAATATACAAAAATCTGTCAACATAATCCACCATATAAACAAGCTGAAAAATAAAAACCACATGATCATCTCATTAGATGCCTAAAAGCATTTGACAAAATACAACATCCCTTCATGATAAAGGTCTTGGAGAGAGCAGGGATACAAAGAACATACCTAAACATAATTAAGGCAACATACAGCAAGGCAACAGCCAACATCAAACTAAATGGAGAGAAACTCCCAGCGATTCCACTGAAATCAGGAACAAGACAAGGCTGTCCACTCTCTCCATACCTATTCAATATAGTTCTTGAGGTCCTAGCTAGAGCAATAAGACACCAAAGGGAGATCAAGGGGATACAAATTGGAAAAGAAGTCAAACTCTCACTGTTTGCTGATGATATGATAGTTTACATAAGTGATCCCAAAAATTGTACCAAGAAACTTTTACAACTCATAAACACTTTCAGCAATGCAGCAGGATACAAAATTAACTCAAAAAAATCAGTAGCCCTCCTGTACACAGATGATAAAAGGGCTGAGGAAGAAATCAGAAAGTCAACACCCTTCACAATAGCCACAAATAGCATAAAATATCTCGGAGTAACTCTAACCAAACAAGTGGAAGACTTGTATGACAAGAACTTTAAATCTTTGAAGAAAGAAATTGAAGAAGACACCAGAAAGTGGAAAGACCTCCCATGTTCGTGGGTAGGCAGAATTAACATAGTAAAACTGGCAATCTTATCGAAAGCAATCCACAAATTCAACACAATGCCCATCAAAATCCCAGCAAAATTCTTCAAAGACCTCAAAAGAACGGTACTCAACTTCATTTGGAAAAGCAAAAAACACAGGATAGCCAAAACAATCCTGGGCAATAAAAGAACTTCTGGAGGCATCACAATCCCTGACTTCAAACTCTACTACAGAGCTACAGTACTGAAAACAGCCTGGTACTGGCATAAGAACAGACAGGAGGACCAATGGAACTGAATAGAAGACCCGGATATCAATCTTCAAACACCTGATCTTTGATAAAAAAAGAAGCAAAAAATATCAAATGGAAAAAAAGAAAGCATATTTAACAAGTGGTGCTGGCATAACTGGATATCAACATGTAGAAAAATGAAAATAGACCCGTATCTATCACCATGCACAAAACTCAAGTCCAAATGGGTCAAAGACCTCAACATAAAGCCAGCCACACTGAACCTTACAGAAGAGAAAGTGGGAAGTACACTTGACCGCATTGGCACAGGGAACCACCTCCTAAATAGAACCCCAGCAGCACAGACACTGAGAGAAACAATTAATAAATGGGACCTCCTGAAACTGAAAAGCTTCTGTAAAGCAAAGGACACGGTCAACAAGACAAAATGACAGCCTACTGAATGGGAAAAGATCTTCACTAACCCCACATCAGACAGAGGTCTGATCTCCAAAATATACAAAGAACTCAAGAAATTGGACACCAAAAGATCACATAATCCAATAAAAAAAATGGAGTATAGACCTAAACAGAGAACTCTCAACAGAGGAATCTAAAATGGCTGAAAGACACTTAAGGAAATGTTCAACATCCTTAGTCATCAGATGCAAATCAAAACAACTCTGAGATTCCATCTTACACCTGTAAGAATGGCCAACATCAAAAACACTGATGACAACTTATGCTGGAGAGGTTGTGGGGAAAAGGGAACAATTCTGCATTGCTGGTGGGAATGCAAGCTGGTACAACCCCTTTGGATGTCAGTGTGGCGATTTCTAGAAAATTAGGAAACAACCTTCCTCAAGACCCAGTAATACCACTTTTGGGTATATATCCAAAGGATGCTCAATCGTGCCACAAGGACATGTGCTCAACTATGTTCATAGCAGCTTTGTTTATCATAGCCATAACCTGGAAATAACCTAAATGCCCCTCGATTGAAGAATGGATAAAAAAAAATAGTGGTACATTTACACAATGGAGTACTGCACAGCAGGAAAAAATAACAACAGCTTGAATTTTGCAGGAAAATGGATGGAACTAAAAAACATTATTTTGAGTAAGGTAACCCAGACACAGAAAGACAATTATCACATGTATTCACTCATAGGTGGTTTTTAAACATAAAACAAAGAAAACCAGCCTACAAACCACAATCCCAGAGAACTTACACAACAATGCGGACACTAAGAGAGACTTACATAGATATAATCTACATGGGAAGTAGAAAATATAAAAAGACAAGATCTCCTGAGTAAATTGGGAGCATGGGGACCTTGGGGGAGGATTGAAGGGGGGAGGAGAGAGGCAGGGAGGGGAGCAGAGAAAAATGTAGAGCTCAATAAATATCATGGAAAAAAAAAGAGAAAATGATGGCAAGAAAAGGTGGCCCCTGTTTAGTACAGATGCAATAAGTTTCTCAAATATTTTCTACTTGTGACTGGTTGAATCTTAGAATGTTTAGCCAGAGAGGAACAGCTGTATATTATAGATGTATGTACTTTATTGTGTATTTTATCTCTACATGTGTGTGTGTGTGTCTGTGTGTCTGTGTGTGTGTGCTGGGAGAGAGAGAGGCAGAGAGGAGAGAGAAGATGATAGAGAATGAGGAAGAAGAGGAGAGAGAGAGGGGGGGTATTTTAAGGGCCTGACTGTCATGGTTCTGAGGGCTGATGGACATGGAGCCCTGGCCATCAGCTGCAGACTGACTGCTCAAGCTGGGATGATGCTGTGCCCTCAAGTCAGAACTTCAGTTCTGTGCCTCAGGCCCTTGGCTGCCTGGAGATGACTGAGCCCTGGGGGGTGGGTGGTCACCTCCACTTAGAGCCACTGACACTGGGCTTTGCCAGAGAGCTGAAATTTTGAGCTGTTGTTTTAAGACATGGTCTTATGTATCCCAAGTTGGCCTCACACTTGATATGTGTTGAAGGTGACCTTGCACTCTTGAGCCTTCTGCCTCTACTTCCCCAGGGCTGAGTAGAGCGAGTGCCTGCCATGCTCAGGCTATGGAGCGCTGGGAATGGAATCAAGGGCTGCAGGATGCTAGGCAAGCTCCCCGACCTGCGCTGCATCCCAGCCTGGTCTCTGTCTCCACTCCTGACATTGTGGCCTCTACACAATGTTTAGGTGCAATCTGTTGCATCATCCATCACACACCAGGGGGTGGAACTGTCTTGGCTGCCAAATAGCCAGGGCCTGGCCTTGTGGCTGCATGCCTGTACTTACGCAAGGGTTCCCAGTGACCAGATATTTGGGATTCGTTCACATTTCCCATTTTGCAAAGAATTCTAGGGTTAACAACTGCCTTGGTGTGTTTTCTTCTACTCATAGAAGTGAATGCGGCAGACTCAGTAATTTGCTGGAAAAAAAAAAAAGATAAAACTCTGTGTGAAACGCACCCAGAACAGCCAACACCTAGATTCGAGTGGACGAAGTACCTGTGGCCCTGCTGCAACATCTGGGATTAACCGTCATCCCTATCGACCCGAAAGTGTCAGGGGAATGTTAACCCTTGGTCACTGGCAATACCAGGGAAGCAGGAGCGACCCCTGGAATGGAACATTTGACATGAAGGCCTCTCCTTATGTTGTTCCCGGGTCAAGCTGTATAACAGACAGCCTGACCTCCCTCCCCCATGCACTGACTCTTAGAGCTGACGGTTTCCTCATCTGCCACTGGGGACATCCAGGGGTGTTCATCTTCTTGACTAGAGAGAGTTAAACACTAGTGGACTACTTAGCAGGGAAAACATTCAAAAATAACTCAGAACTCAAGCCTCTCATCTCTCGCCTATCAATCAAACCCTGTCCATCAGGCTTGCAGCCCCACCCCTTCCTGAAGCCCCTACCATCATGGGCATCAGACCTAACCCTTTAGCACTGTGCCCCATCCCTTCCTGGTTCCTCAGAACGTCCCCCCTGCTCTGGTGGCCTGGTGCCATGTGGGTACCATTTTCTGATGCTGCTTTTCCCACAGTCCTCTATGTGGCCTCCTTTTCTGTACCTTTCCATGCACCCTCTCTGTTTAGGTTTCTACTGCCTTAGTCTACCTGCTGTGGTGCCTGCCTCTCCCTCCTTGAATTCACAAGGGCAGAGGTTTGCCTGTTTGTTGACAGCTGTCTCCTTGGTGTCTAACACACAGACTCTGCCTTGTGGGTAACTTGACCGCTGTGACTAGTCACCATATGGAGGTGATGACAGAATGACGTGTGCAGCCCATAGATGCCACCCGGCCTCCCAGTCTAAGTGGGACAGAGCTGAGATGTGCAGTAGAGAGGATACGGACATGATGAATCTGAACTTCCACATCAGACCATCACTTGGAAGCTTAAGCTCCCTGAGTCTGAACCACCCAGGAGCCCAGGAATGCACTCCTTCTCCCCCCTTCCGCAACCTGACTGCCACATCTGCTAGGTCACTAACAGAAACTCGGGCACAGAAAACAGAAAGGCAAAGTAGCTGTGTGACTCCCTGAAGCTCTTGCTCTGAAATCCACGCAGAAGGCAGGTGTGTGCATCCACTTCCGGCAAGGTCCGTTCAGAGACAAGCTGGCTTGGAGGGCCTTGCATTGAAAGGGTACTCACCTGGGTTTAGCCTCTGCTCTCTGCCTCGCCCTCACCCACTCTCCCTCTGAGAGGCCACCTCCAGCTTGCAAAGGTGTTGCCCCTGCCCTCATTCAATGCACTTGGCGTGTCTCTTCATTTCTTTTCCTGCCTTGGCTCACCTGCATGCAGACTAGATACTACAAAGTGATCTGGGATTCTGAGATCTGCAAGCCTATCATCACGGGTTCGGCGTCATGTTTAAATGTAGTGTGCTACATCATCCATCACGCACGCGGGTGGAGCTGGGCCTGGATCAGGTCCATCTTGCCTTCTGAGCTACAGCCTGACTTTGTGGCTGCACGCTGGCACTTGCTCAAGGATTCCTAGTTAACCGTTATTCAGGGTTCATTCACCTTTCCCATTTTGTGAGTGGTTTTGAGGTTAGCACCAATCTTAGTTGGTTTGCTGTTGCCAGAAGTGATGCTAGATGCAGGGTAACTTGTAAAATGTAGAGAGTTATTCATCTTGCATTATGAAGGTAGCATAACACAGTGGGAGCCACCTCAGAATATGACATGAGACTTCACTTGGGGATACAGGGCAAACATGACAACTGAGGTCTGCTCCCTTTTATAATGCCAACCTGAGGACCCCACACTCATGACCTCATCTAATCCTAGCTACAAGCCAAAGGCTCCACCTCCAAATGCCATTAACTTAAGAGCTGTGGGCTGACTCTGTTTCGTGAACTTTGGGAGGACATATTCAAACCCTAGCATATGAGTTTTCTTAATTTTTTGACCATTAATGTCTTGAAATGTTTATGGAGAACCCCCAACTGTTGGGTGTCTGTTTTCAGATCACTGGCATCCCACCCATTCCCTAATTTCTGCAACATCACACGAAAAACAGCCATCAGCACATTTCCCAGAATGCCCTTCTAACACTGGTCCTGTTTTATTCTGCAGATGAGGTAATCCCCTTTGAGACATGGAAGGGAAAAGAGGAGAAGCCGTTGTTAAGGGCAGGAACTTATAGACAGGCAGGAATTCTGAGTACTAAATACTCTTTGCTTGCTACCACCCACTGAGTCTTCTCGCTGTACCAGGGCTTGGGGCAGCCTCATCTCCCGGTGGTGCCTTCACTGGAGCACCTGGATTTTGGTCTTCCGTAGGGCGGATACTATCTGCCAAAGACATACCCTCATCTCCTGGCAGCAGACGACTCATAGCTGTATCCCTCAGTAGGCCTGTCCTTCAGGCAAGGAATGGCCTCATAAAGGTCACCTTCTGTGCAGGGTAGTACCTGAAGCCAGTGACTGATCGGTGCATGGACATAAAGACTCAATTCTCTGACCATCCCGGCTCCAGAGGTCACCATAGGCCTGACTGAGGCCTCACAGTAAACAAGCTGTAGTTGGCTTCTCCCCTGCCTAATCCTTCTTCATTGCTTTTCTATTGCTGTGATAAGATATCATGATCAAGGCAGTTTATAAGAGAAAGGGCTTTTTTGGCTTATGGTTCCAGAGAGATAATGGTCTATGATGGTGACTCAGAGACAGCAGAGAGTCAGTGGCCGGAGAAGAAGCTTAGAGTACCACAAACAAGTAGAGAGCACTCAGCACCGCACAGGGAAAGGCGCTTGAAACCTCGAAGGCCCACCCCCAGTGACGTATTTCCTCCAGCAAGCCACGCCTCTGAAACTTTCCCAGGTAGTGTCACTAACTAGAAACCAAATGAATGCCTAAGAATCTGAGGGACGTTTCATTCAAATGACCGCATCTTCCTTCTGGTCTTCCCTACAGGTCTATCCTCTACGCAGAGTCTCCAACAAGACTTCTGCTCACCGCTGTCTTTCCAGTGTGCTTTCACTGAGCTCATCCAAACACAAATCTTGGCTGCACAGATGCCTGCACAATCGTCACACAAGCCACATGTCTCCAGGCTGGGTTTGTTGTGACAGCATGTACTTGTCATCTTACTGAAACAGACAACCGGACTCGACGTGGAGTGATAAGCATAAAGTATGCCATGCTCTCTTCTTCACGGTCGGGTGAAAGCATCGAGAAACAGGACGTCAGATGAGCTTACGTCAAGTCATGTGGTCATGAACTAGCGACACCTGGGGGAACTGTTGCCATGGCTACTTGAGAGGTGGACCACATGCTTGTGGAACTGGCGGGTCTAGGGCAGGGCTTGGGAAACAATTGGTGGAGAGTGTTGTTTGTGTGTGTATGAGTGTGTGTGTGTGTGAGTGAGTGTGTGTGTGTGAGTGTGCGTGTGTGAGTGAGTGTGTGTGTGTGAGAGTGTGCGTGTGTGAGTGAGTGTGTGTGTGAGTGTGTGTGTGTGAGTGTGCGTGTGTGAGT
>PVIU01009618.1:0-17429 GCA_004026605.1 Ondatra zibethicus | reverse complement strand
CCCTGTCTCTGCCTCCCCAGTGCACAGATGCACTCCACCATACTTTTGGGATTTTGATTTGGACTCTAGGCATCAAAGCACTGAGGATCGAGGATGATAGCAAATGACGTGAATTCTGGCTTCTTAGAGCTGCACCATCCAAATGGCTATGACTAATCTCCGGCAAACATAAAACAAAGACCTGGGTGGCCAGTTTTTCCTTCTCATTTTTCCTGCTGCGTGGTTTCCCTGACCTATTGTCTGACACCAGCATCCCCAAGGTGTCCTGGGTTCTCCAGCATCCAGGAAGGCTCTCATTCATCCTCATCAGAGCCTGAAGAGACCCCCAGGAAGGGGTGACCCTCCAGCAGACGTTCCCCACCAAGAGAAGACGCCAGTCGACTTCGGCTGCACAAGCAAGAGACGTTTATTAGTTGGCTACACAGGCCTGCGGATGCTGCAGCAATCGGGTTGCTGAGCATGCCGGGCTCAGAGAACAAAGCAGTTTATATAGGATTTGGGGGCAGGCAGCTTTAGGGTACCCAGCAACAAGTATTTCATTGGTTAATTCATATAGAGCATAGGGTTATTTGGGGGCACAGTGATTTGTTTCACTTTGGATTCCTGGGAAAACCACAAAAACAGACATGTCTCCTAATGACGAGGACACTGTGTTTGGCAGGGTCTTTCTGCCCTTCTTTATCACTCCGATTTTGGCTATCCCGGGTGGGCTAGCTGGTGAGTCATGGGTCATGGTGCCCATCTGTTGCTCCCCTTTATCTTTTGGTCCTTGACTGACTAGAAGGGCACCTAACTTTGACTTTGTTTCTTTTATTTTTCAATTCTTTCAAGCCGACCAACGCTGTCTATTCTCCTAGACTCAGTCGCCTGTGTACTGTGACGTTTCTTCTCAGGAGTTCAGTAGACAACTCATCCACAGCTTCAGCTAGAAAGCAATTGAAAAGTTGCTTCTTAGTCTCCCCGGGGTAGACCCTGGAGGCATGCTTACAAAGACAAACAGTACTGCTTTCAAAACCTTGGGCTGAAAATGAGGACCCCTGAGGACAATGGGTGAAATGGTAGGGGGTTCAATGTATGCTGGGGACAGATGAGTTCAGACAGACTTCCAGGAGATGGTGACAGCTCAAATCCAACACAAAGCAGGAGGTCCTGGCTTTCCAGAAGAGGAAATTGGCTGTGTCTGGTGTGGCAAACAGCACTTGGGAGAAGAGAGGCACACACAGGCAGTCACAACAACAGGACATAACATGCAAGCACTCCAAGGTAGAGCTATGGCATCCCTGGTCTCTCATCTAGTCAAACTGAAATCTCATCAGGACTTAAAAAGAAACTAAACTAATGGCCAGGTGAGAACTGGCTACAGTGTTTTGTCCTTTCTACCAGATGGTCCAGAAAAAGTGATAGTTTACAACTTTGACCAATCGAACAGCTCCTTGGGTCTGCTTCATGATTTAATTATAAAAGTAGGGCTGATCCAGGTGCCCCTTCAATGGAGCCCAAATCACCGTATGCTGGAGCTACCCAATCAGATATCACCGAGTGCTATGACGATGATGGTTATGATGATAATGGTGATGATTATGATAATGGTGATTATGGTGAGGATGATGATGACAGTGGTGATGGTGATTATGATGGTCATGATGATGATTATGATGGTTATGATGATGATGGTGATGAAGGTGATGGTGATGAAGGTGATGGTGATGATGATAATGATTATGATGATTATGATGATGATGGTGATGAAGGTGATGGTGATGAAGGTGATGGTGATGATGATAATGATTATGATGGTTATGATGATGATGGTGATGAAGGTGATGGTGATGATGATAATGATTATGATGATTATGATGATGATGGTGATGAAGGTGATGGTGATGAAGGTGATGGTGATGATGATAATGATTATGATGATGGCAGTGATGATAGTGATGATGACAATGGTGGTGGTGGTGATGATGATGCTGGTAGTGATGGTGATGATGGTAATGGCAATAATGATGATGTTTGAATTTGTTTTAATTTGTGGGCAGCACTTGCAGATAAAGGGGTACATAAGGAGGTATCAGAGAGAGCCTTGTTGTGCTTAGGTTTAGGAGAGGTGATACAGAATAACTAGGCATTAGAATCCCTGAGGTTCTGTGACCTGAAAGTCAGGTTGAGTCTGCATAGAGCTCCTGACACAGTAGGTCCTGGAAGAGGCAGAGGCTGTGTGTGACTCAACCCACTCTGGCTTATAAGACAGAAAGTGAGTTGTGCTCAGTGAGGTTCAAGCCACCGTCTCATCTCTAGCATCATGAGTCAGGGCCCCTGGGAAATCAAGGACTCAGTCTGCACCCGCCTTCACTCATAGGCGAGCCCCAGTGGGGAGAGGCTCGCTTTCTGCCTGTGGTGGAGCTAGGTCAAGAAGCCTGACTCTTCCTCTTGTCTACACTGCCACATCCCTACAGGACTGTCACTTGGGGGCTGTCTGGGCCAACGTCTGCCCACTGATAGAGCCCCAACAGTGAATAAAGCACTCTTGAGAGACAATGAGATGAATCATATAACAATGCAGTTGCTGTGAACAGAGAGACATCCCCCGCACCCCCCCCCCACCCAAGCCTCAAATCACAGTACAGAAGAAAGCCTCGGTCATGACACTGGGTCATCACGACAGAAATAAAGCATTATGTGCTTGGTATTTTGCGAAGGGTTTTTCAACTACAGCCTCTGTATACAGAGACACTGAGTGCCACTGCCAGCCAGGCCGTGTCCATGGAAAGCTACAGGAGGGCAGGCCCTGTAGACTCAGGTCACTTTCCACACTGTCCTCAACAGAAGGACATCCTTCCTCACCCCTGCTCACACACTACCAACCCTCCCCAGCCTGCCAGGAGCTCTTCCAACCACAAAGCTCTGCTGGTTCAAAGGGAACGGGAGGAATACTAAACCAATAAGCGGAAAGCCATTTATTTATTAGGTACTAGAGCCCCCTGCTGGCTAAATAAAGTCTCACCAATCTTGCAGAAAGGTTCTCTTGCTCATGTCCAACCCTGGCCATCACATGCAACCAAGGATAGCTACCAACACAGTCCAATACAAAGTCATAAACTTCCCTTATTACACTATGAGATATTGGGGGAGGGGTATCTCAATTGTACATTTCTAGCTGTGAACTTTGTAGAAGACAGAGCCGCCAGATCACGATGTCAAAAAGCTGGACACTCTGTAAAAGGAATATTCCGAGTGCAAGCCACTTCTACGTCTGAAATCAAAGCCCATGCCTGCTAAAAACACGAAGGCCTAGGTCACCTGTTTGGTCACAAATGCCAGCAATCACCTCGATGGATGCGGTTAATTAGAACCCTGCTCTATCAAGCAGAGATACCAAGTGGGCTAAAGAGCTGCATAGAGACACAGGACACTGAAAGAAGCTGGAGAAAATCATTGTAGTTTGGTCCTTGGCAAGGAGTTAAGGTCAAGGGTTTGGCTCTTTGTGCTTCCATTTGGCCCAGCCATTGGGTGTGAAAGTTATAGAGACGCTATGGCTTGAATGCAAAATGCTTAGAGACATGAAGCCAAGATAGCAATGGAACATGAATAGACTCAACAAGAGGGAGGTGGTCTTCCTTCATGGCTTATGCTGGAGCAGGCATAGGATGGTAAAGTGTGTGCAGAGGCTATGGGGATGGCTCTCGGGGTGACATGGCTGAGGGAGCAAACACAGCATCAACACAAGAATGTGGCTTTCGCCTCAACAGGAAGAAGGGGTAACTTATTCTGGAGTCAAATATGAATGACCATGGTCTTGAGAACACAGATTCAGGTATCTCAAACCCCACACTCTGATATATTAAGTTTCATGATGTTTTTACAGTAATGCTGCAAACAAAGTCAAGTCAAGCATTTGATAGATGTTGGGGTGTAAACATTAGGTATGCCAAGAAGCTGAGTCTCTGTTATATAGCCTCAGCTACCCTCTGCTGACAGTCTCAGCTTGTGGATTGGTGAAGGCAAGTGGCTTGCTAGCAATGCATTTTAAAATTTTGGTTTGGCTTTTTTTTTTTTAATAGTCACCATATGTTAAGTCAGGCGCTGGTTAGGCAATAAGTGGCTTGCCCTGGGGCTAAAAATAGCTGAAGATAATTTGGTTTCTGGTCTACAACATTTTCGCTCTCCGTGACCGTGAAGTTCATCATTTGACTTTGCAGGATCTCTAAGGCAGGTGCAGCCCCGTCCCACACCCAGCAGGAACTTCAGTTCACAATACAATGCCATAGGGTTGTAGCAGGACTGAGGGGGGGACTCTTTGGCTTCTCAGAATTAAAATCAAGGGTTTGGACAGCCTTTGTGTGTGACAGTTTGGGGGAATCTTTTTATGTGAATGCAAAATATTCCCTGAGAGGGTTTCTGTGACCTTCATGGGAAGCAGAGAGATAAGCCATGGGAGGTAAGAGGGCAGTATAGTGCAACAGGACTCAGTAACTGGTGTTGGTTCAAACCTCAGGAGTCTGATGCTGAGTGATTTTATGCATATTTAAGCACAGCACAATCTGGTAACAACTGTTTTGGTGATGATTAACGCAATTCCATATTACCACAAAGCACACCTCAAGTCTCTTTGAGGAACAACGTAAGCCAAATACAGATGAGACATGACTGTATCAAACCTCTTTGTAAAGCACATGTCACACTTCCTTAAAGGTGGGTTCAGCAGATGGACTGAGAAAAACAAGTTTGTGAGAAGGGTCTGGAGGAGGGTCCAGTGCCAGGAAGTCTCCAGCCACACAGTTCAAAGGTCACCAGGCAAGAAAGCACATCCACTCCAGCCTTCTGAGTGGAAAACAAGCGATGCATTCCTTCCCTTGAAGGAACAACCCTGCATGCTTACCATTCCAGGTTCCCCTAATACTCTGTGGGCACAAAGACCTCCATTACCCCCTACAGCTCCCCGACAGTCTCGCGCGTCTAAACACTAGGTCTCCATCCAGTGGCGCTGTTTGGAAGGCTGTGGGATCTTTGGGAAATGAAGCCTTGCTGGAGAAAGAGGATCATTGCTCCCACTCCTGCTCCACCTCCATCTTTCTGCTTCTCTTTCCTCCCGGGTGTGAGGGGAGGAAGTCTCAGCTGCAGACTGCACCAGCACAGAGCCACCTGCTGCCGTGACTTCCCCATCATGAAATACAGCATCCCTGAAACCATGAGCCACAAGCGGCCCCTCCTCCCGCAAGCTGATGCTAGTTCGGCATTTGGTCACAGTGCAAGAAAAGTAAATGACACACGGATCCCTTTCTTTAGTTAGCGACAGTTCTCAGGGAGGGAGGGGCTCTGCTAAGAGGCAGCGGCCCTGGGAACCAGGACAACGGGTGCCTGTACCTTTCGGTAGGAATCTGGTGGCACATTACATCATCCACCACACCAACGTCAGCCTGCCCTATGACATCCTACCCTTGGCAACAAAACTCAGGCTATGAAATCTTTAACAGTACCATGGGTGAAAAACTGAAGATGATTTGAATTTACGAAGCCATCTTTTTATTCGCGAATTCGTTGGTTTCCCCCATATTTTACAACATAGCAACTAAAATTCCTCGCTTGTTTTTCTAGTAACTTTTATACACATGTGTAAAAATGTCACAACAAAACTCATTGCTATGATCCCTAACAAAACCCATATATATAATTAACATATGCTAATAAAGCATTCAGAAGCATGAGTTTGAATACCAACTTGTTACTGTTTGAATGTTTTATGATTCTCCCAAATGTATACTGGAGCTAAACTCCCACTGGCAGGTACTGAGAAGAGGATGTCCTGATCTGACTGTAACATTAAGACAAGGTGCTATTGTGGGACACTATTCCTGGGGACACATGAACAAATATATACTCACCCCCAATAGAGAAGGAAACAATGACAGACCAAAGCACAGATGCCACCAAAGTCCAACTTGATGAGCCAATGGGTTTATTGGGATTACTTACAGGAGTAAGGACCATGGAAGGCAACGGCATCATTACCAAGGTCCTCCCCAGGATGGGTGGCAACTCATGAAAGCTGGAACGCAGGAGTTCTCTGTGTGACTTGCAGACAAGCTGATAGGTCAGAGAGTGACCTCCCTTCAACAATCCCCACTGCCGATGAGAGAAAAGCTGTGTGCGCCTGGCTAAGTCCTAGGGACTTTTTGAAATGTTTGAGTTGTCTACTCCCTGAATCTGAATGAACCTCCCTTAGAGTTTCCTGGGTCTTCACCGGTCTTCCACTCAGAGAAAATTGCTGCACAATGCCAGGGGGGCGGTGGAGATTCTGATTAGATCGAGGAAAGGTATATGACCGAACCCAATGAGGAAGGAATGAGTGGTGATCTAAGAAGCCAAAGCCATCTAGACCATGGGAGATGCCAAGACCCAGGTGCCCTCCTGGTCTCATTCAGTGTGCTTCCTAGAGCCACCTTGGTACCTTGCTACCACCAGCTGGGGCTCTTTCGCTCAAAATTATAAGTCAGAAGAGTTGTGTTTTTTTTTTTTTTTTAATTTACCCAGACTGTGGTGTTGTGTTAAAAGCCATAGAAACTGGACAAATGCAGAAACCATCTGGACAGGTAACTTTCAGGAATGTGAGCTGAGGGTTTGGTCTTCTCCACACTCTTAATTATAAACCTTTAAATATGTTTTTAGAAACTTGACAAGTTCCAGTGAGAATTCCTTCTTGCCCTCCATGCCAACAAGCTTTATTTCACCGGAAACC
This sequence comes from Ondatra zibethicus, assembly GCA_004026605.1. NCBI lineage: Eukaryota > Metazoa > Chordata > Mammalia > Rodentia > Cricetidae > Ondatra > Ondatra zibethicus. The sequence goes on along the minus strand of PVIU01009618.1, from coordinate 10,693 downwards.
GTTTGTGTCCCTGGAAGTTTGCATGCCCTCGCCCATGAACAAAGTCACACCTTGTTAAGATCAATGCCTAAGAAAGAGTCATCACATTGTCAGTGTGTGAGACTTTACTTGGTGATGGCACCTACTTCATGTCAAGACAGGAGTGGTGAAGCCTACAGCCCTCACGTCATCAGCTTCCAACTTGCAGGGACTGTTAAGAAATCATTCCCTGAACACTCCTGCATTGCTGGTGGGAGTGCAAGCTGGTCCAGCCGCTTTGGATATCAGAATGATGATTTCTCAGAAAATTAGGAAACAACCTTCCTCAAGACCCAGCAATACCACTTTTGGGTATATATCCAAAGAATGCTCAATTGTACCACAAGGACATGTGCTCAACTATGTTCATAGCAGCATTGTTTGTCTTAGCCAGAAACTGAAAACAACTAAATACCCCTTGACCGAAGAATGGATAAGGAAAATGTGGTACATTTACACAATGGAGTACTACACTTACGAGAAAAATAATGACATCTTGAAATTTTCAGGGAAATAAATGGAGCTAGAAAACATCATATTGAGTGAGGTAACCCAAACCCAGAAAGACAATTATCACATGTACTCACTCATAAGTGTTTTTTAGACATAAATCAAAGAAAGCCAGCCTACAAATCACAATCCCAGAGAACCTAGACAACAATGAGGACCCTAAGAGAGACTTACATAGATCTAATCTACATGGGAAGTAGTAAAAGACAAGATTTCCTGAGAAAAATGGGATCATGGGTGCCATGGGAGAGGATTGAAGGGGAGGGGAGAGGCAGGAAGGAAGCAAAGAAAAATGTATAGCTCAATAAGATCAATTTTTTAAAAAAGAAATCATACCCTATCTATCTTCCTTGGCACATTCAAGAGCCTTCACATTCTTGCTTGGCCTGCGATTCTGGACTCTCCTCCAGCCACATCCACCATGCTCTTATGCCATATACAGGAGCCTGAGATAGTCTAGGCTATGTCACGTGCCTCCCCTACTGTGTCAGCTGATGGGAGTACCTTCCCCCTACCTGACTCTGTGTGGGGGGCTACAGTTGAGACTGTAGCTCTTCTCACTTGCGGATAGTCCTCATAGCGTCCCCCTCCCTTCTCCAGCACTGACTACAGTCTCCCTGTAGTGTGTGTGTGTGTGTGTGTGTGTGCGTGTGCGTGTGTGCGTGTGTGTGTGTGTGTGTGCGTGTGCGCGTGTGCGTGTGTGCGTGCGTGTGTGCGTGTGTGTGTGTGTGTGTGTGTGTGCGTGTGCGTGTGTGTGGGAGCCCAGAAGTCAACACTGGGGGCATTCCTCACTCTATTCCTGACTTTTTGAGGTGGAGTCTCTCATTGATTCTAGCACTCAGCAATTAGGATAGGTGAACCCAGCCAATGAGCACCAAATATCCTCCTGTCTCCACCCATCCCTGACCCTCCAGTCTGAGTTTCAAATGCCTGCCACCATATCCAGATTTTATGTGGAAGGTGGAGGTCTGAATCAGGTCCTCATGTTTATGTGGTAAGCATCTTAATAACTGAACTCTCTCCTACCTCTAGTTTTGACAATGGTCCTCTCACCATCCACCAGGTCACAGGGAGTGAACTGTCATCCACATTGAGTGACGCATCATAACAAGGTGACCTTAAAAGAAACCTAAATATAAGATGCAGGATCTGGGTTGGGGCCAGAAGTGAAAGGTGAACTGCAACTTAAAGGTGAAATAAGTGATCTTCACTTGATTTTTTTTTGTACCTGAGAAAGCGCAGCAATAACCAAACACACCACAAGGGGGCAGGAGAGGCTCACTCTTACAAGCATTTCTTATCCTGTGCTGAATATGCACCTCATTCTGCATTTGGGGGAGACAAGAAAATAAGCACCCTCATATTTGTTGAGTGTCTACTGTGAGCTAAGAAACTTATAGGGCTAGTGTATGGGTTGAATGGCGTGTGCGCATGCACGCGTGCGTGCACACACACGCACACATCTCACAGTCATGTTTGAACACTTGGTCTTCAGGTGGTCTATTTGTTTGGAAAAGTTGTAGACTGTTTAGCAGGTGGGACCTAGCTTGGAGAAAGTGTGTCACTGAGTGTATAGAAAAGTGTCACTGAATGTAGAAAATGTCACTGAATGTAGAAAATGTCACTGAGGGTGGAAGAGTGTCACTGAGGGTGGGACTTGTGCATGGGGGCTTGGTGTAGACCCTTGTATGACTGCTTCCTGGTTGTCGATGCTATGGAATCCGCCAGTCACAAGCCACTCACTCCTCCCACCAAGTCTTCTCCACCATGCTGGACCGTTTCCTCTCAGACCGGAAGCCAAAGTCAACTCTCCTTCTCTTAAGTTGTTTCTTTCAGATATTTCATTGCAGGGATGAGACAAGTGAGTGTCATGGGGAGAGTCTAGGAGTCCTCTGCTGCAGCTGATCCTGGATGGCATCTCGGATCTGATGTGCCCAAAGTCCAGGTCCTGTACATAGACAGCAGCAGAGCCGGGATTCGAACCCACATAAGATGCTGAGGACTGATTGCATTCCTTTCGCTTCGTTTACATTCTTTCCTTTTCACACTTTTTAAATGACACGCATGACTCACATGAACCAGGACATGCATGACTCACACACACCTGAACCCTATGTCCCCTGCATGAAAATGACCAGCTCTATATGATATGTCACTTCCTGGGCTTATCATTTGCAATCTCTCAGATACGTATTTAAATGCTGACATCCCATTGGGTGGTTATCGCTCTGCTGGGATCTAGCTGTTGACTTCACACACATCTTTTAAATGACAATGACATTTGAAGCTGGATGAAGCATAGGATGTATTGAAAATAACTATTCCTGTGGATCGGAGTAGACATAGCCAAAGTGGCACTGGGGTCTCCCTTGTGCCTGGATTATGGAATTTCTACTCCGTACGCTACTCTACATTTGTCGTAATGAAAATTTAGGTTTTAATAGATTTCCAGGCTCCCATTAGGAGGTAGAAAAACTGACAGAGCACCACTTCTGCTTTCACCATGGTAACAAAAGTTTGCACATGCTCTTGAGCTCATCAGAGAACTGGGCCGTGGGCTGCCAACTAACCGAACATGGAAATAAAGGCAGGCACCTTCAGGAAGTGAGCACATGCCACTAGGCTCCCGGAAGACCAAGTCAGCCAAGACGCTGAACAAATTGCAAAAGGGAAGATCAGGAGGAAAAGCCACGAGGGTCACAAATACAAGGGAGGTATGCACCTGCTTCAAGATACTCTCCAGTGTGCACCTTTGATAAGGAACCAGGAAGGGGCATGGTGGCCACCAAGAGAGACCACTCTTCCCTCATTGCTTCCTGTAGAACACATGCCTGGAACCACTGGATCAGGAAGTCACAGTTCAGACGTGCTGAAAACCCTCGCCAGCTGGGGAAGGGGTCAGAGAAAACACCCCTGTCAATACAGAAGGTGCAGGAGATCAGCTAAAGATGGCAGTGTCACTGAGAAGGGCCCATCTCTAATACCAGAGATGCAACTCGGCTGCACCCCAGCCCCGGCCAGACCTGGGGTGAGGACATGAGAACGACCTGTGCTTTGCTCAGATCTCATGACTGCAAGCGCCTAAGCTTGGCTTGATGCTCCACTGCAGCGACTTTGAGGTTTTTGAAAGAATGTTTGAGTGAGAAGCCTTTTATTTCCATTTATTGTGTGAAAACTGCATGGTGTATCTTGACAAAAAGAGCAGCCGTGTCGGGTACAGGTGACAGCTGTTATATGTAGCTAGAGAAACAAGGACACAGAAGACGCCCAACCCTGGACATGACACGAAAAAAGACCTGGGGGTCAGGGTGGAGCGGCTACAGATTAAAAAAAAAACTACAAAAGCGACCTCTCTATTAAACATTACTCTATGAGCAAATTCTACCAAACATTTAAACAATGCTGTCCATTATACACAAATTCTTCTAGGAAACAGTGGAGAGGAATACTCTCCCAGTTTGTTTTCTGAGGTCATCCGTTTCTAAATACTGAGACCACGAGAATAATTGGAAGGAAAATAAAAATAATGTAATTCACAGACAGACAGAATGATTCAACAAAATACTAGCAAATCATACCATGTATCCTACAAACACTTTCTCTCACACACATACTCCGTGGAATTTATTGTAGTAGGTGTGGGTCATTTCAGTGTTCATAAAGCAATCAATGTAAATAATCACATAGATAGACTAAAATGAAAATCTATATAGTTATGATGCAGAAAAAAATCTATGAAAGCTAGCATATCCTCAAGATAGTAAGCAGAAGAGAATTTTCCAAGAGAGGCCATCCAAACTGGAAGTGGTGGCACAGTCCTGTAATCTCGGGGAGACTGGGCAGGAGGGTCATAAGTTTGAGGTCAGCCTGAGATACACAGCCAGAGCCTGTCCCAAAAGAAAAAAGGGGCACAGTGACTGAGACCGATGAGGAAGCTCTGTTCTCTTTGTGCTTAACAATGGGAGGCTGCTTTATCTTTCCCAACAATCAGAACAAACCTGGAAAGACCTTGCATCACTCAGCACCACACTGAATATCTCAGCTGTTTTACTAAGATGAGAGAAAGCAAGGAAACCCAGAAGATCAAGGAAGGAAGTGAAGCGCCCCTCCATGCCAGCAGCATGAATTCCTATGTAAGAATTACCAAGACTACAAAAAGTCATTTTCATCAGGCCACAAAATTAAATGGTAATATAGAAAATGTCAAACCCATTCAAATGAACAATTGGAACTTAATTTAAAAAATAACAAATAAAAGTAGCAATGCGACTTAGGGTAGCATCAAATATGCAAAAAAAAACCCCATAGAGGTGTAAATCTTTCAACACATGCCTACAAACCGTGTGATGAGGACTGTAAAAATCAACGCACTCACAGAGCAAAGATCAGAGTAGAAGAAGAGGCTCTCGACGGGGAGATTTGATTTGACAAAGATTGAAGTTCACACCAGACTGGCCTACAGATTGTGCAAGTGTCAAAACCGCAGCAGGATATTGTGGAGAAATTGGCAGGGTTAGTTAAAAGGATTTGTAAAAAGTCAAAAACAAAACACCCAGGAGCTGGTGTTGTAGCTGAGGGGTAGAATACATAGTTAGCATGGCAAGGTCCTGGGTTCAATCCCAGCACCAAAAATAACTACAATGGAAAATATTGAAAGAAAAAAAAAAGCAAACTTGAAGGCGTCACGCTGCTGGATTTCAAACTCACTATGAAGCTAGTGACTGAGTTTACTACTAAAGGAAGTAGTTGACGTGTGTTGTAGGTTGTAGGAAGGACTGACGTGTGTTGTAGGTTGGTGGAAGGGTTGACATGTGTTGTAGGTTGGTGGAAAAGACTAGAACATCCACAGTAGACCAATTTGTAAATGATCCTCTTGATTTTATTTTGCAAAAAAATCTGCAAGTGACTTAATGGAGAAATTAGAGTCTTCTCAACAAACTGAATGACTGGCTAGATAACAATATGCAAATAAATCAGCACTGAACCATGTATCACACACTATGAAAATAATTCAAAATAGATCACAGGTGTAAATATAAATAAAAAATTCATGATAATGTCAGAAAAAAGACAGGATAAAATCCTTATGGGTTAGGTGTGTGTATGCGTGTCTGTCTGTCTGTCTGTGTATGTGTGCATTTGTGTGCACATATGGAGGCCAGAGGACAACCTTGAGTATTAGGTGTCATCCAGCAAGTGCCAATCACCTTTCTTGTTTGAGACAGGGTCTCTCACTGACCAACTAGGGCAGGCTAGCTAACCAGAAATCTCCAAGAATCTTCTTACCTCCACCATGCCCAGAACTTTTCTGTGGGTGCTAGGGACTGAACTTGAGTCTTCATGCTTGCAAGGCAAGCGCTTTACTGACTAAGCCATCTGCCCAGCCTGGGCAAAGACTTCTCAGGTACAATAGGAAAAAAATTCATGGGAGAAAATATGAATCCGACCTCATTAAAGTAGAAACACGGGTTCTTCTGAAGACCCAGGAAGACAAACCAGACAGGGGAAATGTATTTGTGTCTCACATGGCAGATAAAGGACTAGTTTACATTATATAAAGAACTTTAAAAAACATAAAAAAGAAGACTTCAATTGACACTAAGTCAGAGAAGATACACACATGTCACATAGGCATTTCAAAAGGTAGTCAAGGTCTTCTGTCATTAGGAAAGGACAATCTGAACCAATATGAGATGATATGGCTTAGCCATTGAACAACATTTTTATAAAGCAAACCCTACAATCGGGATAAAGAAAGGATAAAATTCCTGAGGTTCTGGTGTCTTGCTAATGGGAACACAGAACAGTACAGCCACATTGCAGCTTGGTATTAGTCATGTGTTTTCCGTATAACACAACTAAGACGATTCATCTCAACTGTCAACTTGAGGAGATCTAGACTAACCTAAGCTTGCCTGTGGGTTGTTATCTTGATTATGTTCACTGAGGTGTGAAGACTCTCCTACTGTGGGTGTGATTGAGGTGTGTAGACTCTCCCACTGTGGGTGTGATTGAGGTGTGTAGACTCTCCCACAGTGGGTGTGATTGAGGTGTGAAGACTCTCCCACGGTGGGTATCATTGAGGTGTGGAGACTCTCCCATGGTGGGTGTCATTGAGGTGTGGAGACTCTCCCACGGTGGGTATCATTGAGGTGTGAAAACTCTCCCACGGTGGGTGTGATTGAGGTGTGGAGACTCTCCCACGGTGGGTATCATTGAGGTGTGAAGACTCTCCCACCGTGGGTATGATTGAGGTGTGAAGAATCTCCCACAGTGGGTGTGATTGAGGTGTGAAGACTCTCCCACGGTGGGTGTGATTGAGGTGTGGAGACTCTCCCAGGGTGGGTGTGATTGAGGTGTGAAGACTCTCCCACGGTGGGTGTGATTGAGGTGTGGAAACTCTCCCATGGTGGGTGGCACCATTCCTTGGGCTGCGGCCTGAAGGATGGCATAAAACAGAGCAGTGAAACCGAGCACCCGCACTCCTCTCTCTGCATCTTCACTGTGGATGCCATGTGACCAGCTCCCTCAAGCGCCTGCTGCTATGGCTGTGACCTTGAACTCTGGTTGGCTAGAAACCCTTTCTCCCTTTAAAGTTGCATTTGTCGGGGTATTTGTCACAGCAAGAAGAAAAGGACTAAGACAAGCACAACCCTGCTCTATGATTTTAATTCAATAGAATAGAACTATGTTCACAGTGACAGCATCAGGACAGATGGAGTGAAGGCCTGTTTGTAAGGCCCCACCCCATTGGTAATAACAGACACACTGGAGACAAATAAATAAGGACATAGAAAATGTGTCCAACCTGTGTGCCTCCCAGGAGGGCTTTAAATGGGCGCAATGTGCTGTCAATCAAGGTGTCAGAATGTTGGACCTTCCTCCTTGCAAGGTGGCTGTGCCTGTCACTGAAGAAGCCAAGCCTCTGTAGCAATCCATCCCATTGGCCCAATGCAATAGACAGACAGAATTCTCCAGAGCAGGCCACTAAGTTAGCAGAGAAAGCATCCTACCATCCCTTAAAGGACCTAAATTATTCAAAACATTTCCTCCGACCATAATAGAGCGAAGCTAAAAATCAACAACAGGAAGACATTTGCAAATGTGCGAAAGTAAATGATATATTCTAAAGAATTAATGAGTCCAGTAATAAAACACAAGAAAAAATCATGAAAACATAATAGAATTCATGAAATATGTGTCAAGCTGTACAGAGCAGGGGATGACAGCTCTAAAGAATTTATCTTCAAAAAGAAGGGAGACCAAGGAGATGGCCCAGTGGGTACCGTGCGTGTCTTGCCAGGATGAGAATGTCAGCTTGAATCTTACACCAGAGCCCACGTAAAGCTGGGTGTGACCTTTCCGTTGCTCCTATGTGAGCTGGAAGATGGAGACAGAAGACTGTCTAGGAGCTCACAAGCCAGTTGGCCTGGGCTCTAGCTTTGTGGCTATTGCTGTGATAAAATACCTCAACAAAAAGAAATTTGGGGGATAAAGGAGCTATTTCAGCTTGCAATGTCAGCTCATCGTCCATCACTCACTGTGGGAAAGGCAAGAGCATTAATCACCTCACATCCACAGTCAAGAGCAGAGAGAAGCAATAAGTACACACTCATGCGTGCGCATCTGTGTGCATGCATGTGGGGTGCGCGCGCGCATGCGTGTATGGTGTGTCTGTGTATGTGCTCATGCGTGTGGTGTGTGCGTGCTTGTGTGTGTGTCCATGTGTGTGATGTCTGTGTGTGCACATGTGCACGTGGTGTGTATGTGTGTGTGGTGTGTTTGTGCATGCATGTGGTGAGAGAGAGAGAGAGAGAGAGAGAAACAGAGATGCAGAGAGAGAGAAGTGTGTGGAAATCAGGAAAGGGTTAAAGTCATGGTTTCCTATAGCAATATAAATAAAAATATGTTCAATTGTTTGTTAGTAGTCACACAGTGTTGACACTGGGGAGGACTCACTACACCTACGAGGGAAGGTAGCCTAGAGGGTGTGCTCACTCAGGTGTTCTTGCCATGGACTAGGTATGCAGGTAGTGTTGAATAAACAGTGCCCAGGTTACACAGTCTAATCCTGGTCCATTTGAGGGTTTTGTGATCAGACAACAGCTGTAGACTGAGAATGCCCACACCTTTGTTCAATCCAGGAGTCCCTCTGAGCTCTACAACTGTCCCGGTCTGCCTGCCAGACAGCTTTGCTAGAAAGGGCCCAGCTACACTTTAACTGCCACATGCACAACTATTAACAAGAAACCAAAACAGCCTGTTTATTGGCATGTTCTCTGTCAGGTCCTGATACAGAAATGCTCTATGAATCAGCTTTTGTGTGTGTGTGTGTGTGTGTGTATGTGTGTATCTGTGTGTCTGTGTGTGTCCCCGTGTGTGTGTCTGTGTGTGTGGTGTATGTGTGCATGTAGTGTGGGGGGGGGTGTGCCTGTGTGCATGTGATATGTACAGTATGTGTGTGTGTGCAGTGTATGCGTGTGTCTGTGGTATGTATGTGTATGGTGTGTTTGATATGTGTATGTGTGGTGTGGGTGTGTGTGCATGTGGTATATGTGGTGTGTGTGTGTGTGTGTGTGTGTGTGTGTGTGTGTGTGTGTGTGTGTGTTGAGCTTTGGAACCAAGGCCTTAACCATGCTAGCATAGCACTCTACCACTTAACTGCCTTCCCAGCTCCTTTTCACTTTATTTTGAGACAGAATCTTTCTTTTTTTATTATATCAATATTTTATTTTTTTTCTTTTTTCTTTTTTTATTTTTCCATTCAAAAATTGACACTTCCGCCCCTTCTCCCATTCCCCTCCAGCTCCCCACTAACCCTCCTCCCTCCGCTTCCATCCTTAAGAGAGGGCAGGGTACCCTGCCCTGTGGGAAGTCCAAGGCCCTCCCCCCTCCATCCCAGCCTAGGAAGGAGTGCATCCAAGTAACTAGGATCCCAAAAAGCCATTACATGCAGAAGAGAGAGGTTCCTGTGCCATTATCGATGGCTTCTCAGTCCGCCACCATTGGCAGCCACATTTAGAAAATCCAGTTTGATCATATGCTCATTCAGTCCTGGTCCAGCTGGATTTGGTGAGCTCCCATTAGATCAGGCACACTGTCTCAGTGGGTGGACCAACCCCTCGCGGCCCTGACTTCCTTGCTCATCTTTTCCCTCCTTCTGCTCTTCAACTGGACCTTGGGAGCTCAGTCCATTGCTCTGATGTGAGTGTGGGTCTCTGTCTCTATCTCCATCCAATGGACAAAATTTCAATGGTGATATTCAAGATATTCATCAGTGTGACTATGGGAAAAGGCCAGTTCAGGCACCCTCTCCTCTGCTGCCCAAGGACCTAGCTGGGGATATCCCCGTGGACACCTGGGATCCCCTCTAGAGCCAAGTCTCCTGCTAACCCTAAAATGGCTCCCTTAATGTAGGTATCTTCTTCCCTGCTCCAACATCTGCCCTTCCTCCATCTCACCCTCCCACTCCCCCAAGCTCTTCCCAGTCCTTCCCTTCTCCCTTCTCCTTCCCCCTTTCCACCTCCCCCACCTCCACCCCTACCCCTACCCCCAGCCCCGTGTTCCCAACTTTTGCCCAGCTATCTTGTTTGCTTCCAATTTCCAGGAGGATCTATATATGTTTTTCTTTGGGTTCACCTTGCTATTTGGCTTCTCTAGGCTTGTGAACTATAGACTTAATGTCCTTTGTTTATGGCTAGGGTCCACTAATGAGGAGTACATACCATATTCATCTTTTTGGGTCTGGGTTATCTCACTAAGGATAGTGTTTTCTATTTCCATCCATTTGCATGCAAAATTCAAGATGTCATTGTTTTTTACCGCTGAGTAGCATTCTAATGTGTAAATATTCCACATTTTTGTTATCCATTCTTCCATTGAGGGGCACCTAGGTTGTTTCCAGGTTCTGGCTATTACAAATAATGCTGCTATGAACATAGTTGAACAAATGCTTTTGTAGTATGGTTGGGCATCTCTTAGGTATATTCCCAAGAGTGGTATTGCTGGATCCTGAGGTAGGTTGATTCCCAATTTCCTGAGAAACCACCACACTGATTTCCAAAGTGGTTGCAGCAATGGATAAGTGTTCCCCTTACTCCCCATCCTCTCCAGCATAGGCTATCCTTGGTGGTTTTGATTTTAGCCATTCTGACAGGTGTAAGAT